>CAIGRO010190140.1:0-10047 GCA_903798355.1 Fraxinus baroniana
AGTCATCGGTCCTTCGTCAACTATCAATGGATCTTTCCTCGGGCTTGTCATTGCTTCAACGGCACCTTGGATCATATCAAGTAGGTTCCAAATATGAGGACAAGATCAATTATTCTGCCGGTTTTACAGTCACGTGCTGTCCTATACGCTGCCAAGCCATCAGCGCGTGGATTTCACGTACGACCTTCCTTGGTTAACTCCACTATTCTAACTTCATTTAGGCCACCTGTTACCGCTTCTAGTGCTCTAATTACTACTCAAGCTTCATGATTGTATGCTGCTACTTTTAATAACAACAGATTGTTACTTAGGCGAAGAGGAGTTAGATAAAATCTTTTGCTAATGTCATGCATTCTCCTCAGGACTCTAGAGATCATAGTTTGGTTTCTAAGGAGCTATACATCCATCATGGTGAGCCTGCTATCTTCTTTGATGAATCAGATGAACAGTTTTTGGTAGAGGCATACAAGTTTACGCTTGTGGATAAATTTATTCATCGCAAACCTTCTATGACCGAGGTACACTAAAATTTTATGCGCTTTGGTTTTATTGGTGCTTATGAGATTGGCCTTATTGATGATGTATATATTATTATTCATATGGTGCATGAGGATGATTATTCCTCAAACCCACCTGGTATATTGATGGTTGTCCCATGCGAGTTTTTAAGTGGACCCCCAATTTTAGTCCTAAGCATGAGGTTCCTATTGCTTTCTATCTACTTTTGGGCTAAGAGCGCATTATTTGCTATAGCTATGGCTATTGGGCTCCAACTTCAAATTGATGAAGCAACTTCTGATCTTCGACGACCTAGTGAAGTTCGAGTATGTATTGAGGTTGATCTGGAATGTAAAATCGCTGATAGAATATGGATTGAAAGGGAGAAGATGGGGGATATTAGCAGCCTGTTGTATATGATAAGGTGCCAGACTTTTGCTTTCGATGTCAACACTTCGGACATTTAGATGAGAATTGTTCTAGTGGTTTACATCTTGGCCCACCATTTGTAGGTCCAGTTGTTGTTGACTGGACTTATAGGCTTTATCCAATTTTGGCTAGGGATAATGGTAAAGTAAAGGAGGTTCTGACTGCACCTCGCCAGAGATGGACACCTATTAAGAGAAATCAAATGAGACAAGACGGTATATCAAATGTGATTTCTCATTCTACTCCTCAGACTATTACACTATTGCTCCTATTATCCCCATTGCTACAATTACTACATCACAGACATCTGATTATCGTATAGCTCCAAGTTTTTGTACTTGTTATTAGAAATATTTTTCCATAGGATGGATACTCAGAGTTCTCCTATTATTACATCAATTCCTTATTTAGTAGTTCAGTCTCTGGACCCCATCAGCAGTGCTCCTATGACGGTTAGTTCTATATATTTTGATCCTCTCTTAGTGGACATGTGAGAGAGGCCATATGGTGATATGAAGCTAGATGTTCCTGTTATCTCTGAACCTTGTCAGCAAAATATGGAGGCTTTTTTACAGATCAGTCAGATTCTGATGTTTTTTTTTCTCATATTGAAGTTCATCAACATGGTTCATATCTTCAATCTTCTACTGATGATTTGGCGGGTATGGCTGGTAGGATAGATGAGGATAGTTTTATCCTAGTTGGTCGGAAAAGAAATTTAAAAACCACTTATACTTCATGGTGACCAGGAGTCGGTCATATGATACATTTTCACGCATATCTAAATGAGTACCATCATATGGAATACGAGAGGTGTAGCAAGTGTAGATACTCGTCGGCCTTTGAAGAGACTTGTACAGCTTTATCAGGTTTATCTCTTGATTATACTAGAGCCTTTTATTCTTCAGCATAGATTTACATATATTTGACGATATCTACACTTTGACACGAGAGTTTAGAATGTGTCGAACAAGATCTGGTTTTTTTTAGAATGAGGGGACAACTATTACTATCATTGTTGATCATCCCCAGTTCCTTCATGTTAGAGTTGAGGATTCGAGACTAATGCGTCCTATCTATCTGATTCATGTGATGTAGCTATCAGGAGGGATTCGTTGGAGGGTCTTCACCACATTTCCCATGATATGGACGACCCTTGGTTAGTTTGGGAAGACTCTAACGTTATTACATATGATGGTGATCACACTGGTAATAATACTTGTAATCAAGGCACTACTACTTTCTTTGATATGATGTTAGATTGTGGTTTGGAAGACGCTTGTTTCATAGGAAATCGATATACTTGGACCAACGGTCAAGTCAAAAAGAGACTAGATAGGGTACTCATTAATTCTACAGCTACAGTATTTTGTCGAAAGCTTACAGTGAGACATTTGAATCGAACTTCATCTGATCATTCGCCATTATTACTTCAATGAGTTTCTGATGATGATTTAGGGCCTAGGCCTTTCAGATTCCTCAACGTTTGGACCAAGCATCATGATTTTTCATCCTTTGTCACTCAGAAGTGGTCGCTTCCTACTCATCTTATGGGAATGGCTGCTCTCTGGGAGAAGTTCTTTAGGCTGAAACAGGGTCTGTATTGGTGGAATCAACACGTGTTTGGAGATGTTTTCTAATGGGTGCGAGATGATGAGGATATGGTAGATAAGGTAGAGACAATATATGATAGAGACCCTACACCAGAGTATCGTGACCTATTACATCATGCCCATGCAGTTTTGAACCAAACCTTATCTATTGAGGAGGGTTTTTGGAAACAAAAGGCCGGTTCGCATTGGGTATTTGAAAGATATAACAATACTCATTATTTCCATGTGTAGGTTCAGGGACTTCGGATCAAATCGAATATTAGGTCTATTAGGACGCAGATAAGGGAAGTCTTGGCTATTTATACAGATATTCAGACTTCAGCTATTGCATTCTATCAGGATCTTCTATCTGCTCCTCATAGCTGTTGGACCCCATTCGATCTAATATCATTCCCAAGCTTTTGATGGAGGATGATAATTTGGCACTAAACCACATCTCTTTGATTCATGAAGTACAAGATGCAGTGTTTAGTATAGATGTTGACAGTGCTACTAGACCGGATGGATTTTCATCCATATCCTTCCAGCATTGTTGGGACATTATTCAGGACGATGCATACAGGGCAGTCTCGGACTTCTTTGACGGTGGCCATCTTCTACGGGGTTTTGCTGCTACTACTATAGTATTTCTCCCTATGAAGGATGGTGCTTGCAGATGGACTGACTTGAGACCCAGCAGCTTATCTACAGTGTTCAATAGATTGAGAACACTGTTACCATACATTATCTCTCCTCAACATAGTGGGTTCATACCTTGTCACCTAATTAGGGACAATGTTCTGTTGGTTTAGGAGCTTCTCCATACTTTGGATGATAGAGTGCGAGAAAGTAACACCATGCTGAAGCTAGACATGGTTAAAGCATATGATCGCATAGATTAGGGCTTCATTTATTCTATATTAGAGGTATTTGGATTTGATCAGATCTGGATCGATAGGATCAAGCGGTGTATCTCAGAGTGTCATTTTTCTGTACTCCTAAATGGCTGCCCACGTAGTTTTTTCCCTCTTCACGAGGGTTCAGACAAGGAGATCCTATCTGGCCGTCCTTGTTCATCATAGCTATAGATTACTTCTCATGCCTACTCACTCAGAGGTTTCAGAAATATCCCAGTATGTGTTATCGACGTGGAGGTAGAACTCTGGTCTCATACCTTTCATTTACTGATGATATAATCATATTCACCAACGATCAGAAATGGTCTATCAGGAGAATGCTTGGTTGTCTGGAGCATTATGAGAGGATTTTTGGTCAGTTGGTGAATAGAGACAAGAGCGGACTCATACTACCCAGATGGGCATCTATTAGTCAGATCGAACGATTGGAGATTTTAACTAGTTTTCGACATTAGCAATAGTCTTTCACTTATCTAGGAGTTTCCTTATTTAAAGGGATAAGATGAGCTTCATTTATGATGACCTTATCCAGAAGGCTAGGGACATGATCTTAGGTTGGGCTTTACGACTTTTATCACATGGGAGTCGTCTTACTTTGTTAAGGTTTGTGTTCTCATCTATGCCATTACACCTTTCTTTAGATCATGCACTCCCCTAAGGCTATCCTGAAGAAACGTGATAGCATCTTTGCTCGGTTGCTATAGGATTCCAAAGAACAGGCACGACGTTTACATTGGTGGAGCTGGAAGGAGATTTTCCCTTCTTATTGATGAGGGTGGTCTAGGCTTTAGGAGATTGAAAGATATGGTGGACACTTTCTATATGAAGCTCTTGTGGTTGTTCCGTTCTCAGAGTTCTCTTTGGGCTCAGTTCCTACGAGGTAAGTATTGTATTGGGACACATCCTTTATTCGCAGTAGTTTCTTACTCAGCTTCTCCCATTTGGAAGATGCTGAAATTAATTGGGTCCTAGAAGAGGCACACATTGCATGGCACCTTGGAGAAGGTCTGATTTTTCTTTTGACATGATTGTTGGATGGGTGAGACCACATTGGCATCCCTATTCCCATACAGACAGCACACATATGCGATAGTTTATGACTTCTATAATAATACTGGGTGGGATATTGGACGTTTATTATAGGTTCTTCCTCCTCTTATGGTGGAGCAAATATGGGCTATACCTTTACGTGCAGATACCTCGGATCGAATTTTTTGGCAAAACACATCGAATGGTAGCTTCATTACCAAATTACCATGGCAGCTCGTACGTTCAGGATGCCAGTATCATGATTTATACCGATTACTATGGAGCTCTATTTTGCCCATCACTATCTCATTCTTCTGTCGAAGACTATGGCAAGGTCTCATTCCAGTAGATGTGGTTATTCAGAGGAGGTCTAGATGCCGTTGGCTTCTTACTGCCAGTGTTGTTCTAAGATTGTGGCTTTGGCATAGAAGGCTTGGTCACGTAAATATGGACCTCATTTCAAAGATTTCAAAAAATTATTTTGTGAAAAGATTGCCAAATTTGAAATTTGAAAAAGACAAAATCTGTGATGCTTGTCAACTTGGAAAGCAAGTTAAGAGTTCTTTTAAACCAAAAATCTTTTCTTCAACAACAAAACCATTGCAACTTCTCCATATGGATCTCTTTGGACTATCTAGAATGGCTAGCTTAGGCGGTAAGCATTATGCCTTTGTTATAGTTGATGATTTTTCAAGATTTACATGGGTTATATTTTTTAGTGCAAAAGATGAAGCCTTAAAGGCTTTAAAATATTTTTGTAAGAAAGTTGAAAATGGAAAAGGGTCACACTATCACCACTATTAGAAGTAACCATGGTGTAGAATTTGACAATCTTGCATTCGATGATTTTTGTAACAATAATGGATATGAACAAAATTTTTTGGCTCCTAGAACTCCTCAACAAAATGGTGCAATAGAGAAGAAGAATCATGCATTACAAGAAATGGCTCAGACCACGCTAAATGAAAATAATTTGCCTAAATACTTTTGGGCTAAAGCCGTTAATACCGCATGCTATAATATAAATAGAGTTTTAGTAAGTCGTAAGAAAATCAAAACTCCTTACAAACTTTGGAAAAATAGAATTCCCAATATTAGTTATTTCAAAGTTTTCGACTGCAAATGTTTCATTCTAAACATAAAAGACAATTTGAGTAAATTTGACTCAAAATCAGATATTAGAATTTTTCTCGGTTATTCATCGACTAGCTAAGCATATAGGGTTTTCAACAAAAGAACTCTAGTTGTTGAAGAATCTATGGACGTTACATTTGATGAGACTAATCTTCTTGATCGAGAGAAAGGTATTAATGATGATGTAGGGTTGGAAATCCCCCATGAACAAATGTATATTCAAGACAAATGAGTATCAAATGAAGAAAAATCCAAGGAGCCCAATGACCAAGATGTAGAAGAAAAGCTAAACGAGGATCAAGACAATTCTACGTTTCCAAAAGAATGGAAGTTCGTCTCATCTCACCCAAATGAGTTAATTATCGACGATCCATCAAAATGTATCACTACTAGAACTTCTCTTAGAAATCATCTTGGTAGTTGTGCATTCATTTCACAAATTGAACCTAAAAAATTAAAAGATGCAGAATTTGATGAATTTTGGATTCTAGCGATGCAAGAAGAACTTAATCAATTTGAGAAAAATCATGTTTGGGACTTAGTTGCTAGACCAACAAATCAAACCATTATTGGTACTAAATGGGTTTTTCGAAACACAAGATATGAAAATGGAATTATTGTGCATAACAAGGCTAGATTAGTGGCCCAAGGTTACAATTAAGAATAAGGTATTGATTATGAAGAAACCTTTGCACCCATGGCTCGATTAGAATCCATTCGCATGCTTCTTAAATTTGCATGTCACAGAAGCTTTACTCTCTATCAAATGGATGTTAAAAGTGCATTTTTAAATGGATTCATTCAAGAAGAAGTTTATGTCGAACAACCACCCGGCTTTGCAAATCATAAGTTTCCAAATCATGTTTTCAAACTTAGAAAAGCTCTCTACGGACTTAAGGAAGCTCCTAGAGCTTGGTACGAACGATTGAGCAAATTTCTACTTTCAAATGGTTTTTCTGTTGGAAAAGTGGATTCCAGTCTTTTTATCAAAACCTATAAGCAAGACATGCTTATTGTTTAAATTCATGTTGATGACATTATTTTTGGGGAAACAAATATTCAACTTTGTGATGCATTTTCTAAAAATATGAGTATGGAATTTGAAATGATAAGCATGATGGGTGAACTCAAATATTTTCTCGGACTTCAAATTAAATGAACTTGTGAGGGCATTTTCATAAATCAAAGTAAATACATATTGTACATGTTAAAGAGGTTTGAAATGAATGATCTAAAGTCGATGAACACTCCGATGAGCACTTCTACAAAGCTTGAAAAGATGAACAAGGCACGTTCATTGACATCACTAAATATTGAGATATGATCGGAAGTCTTCTTTATTTAACCTCAAGTAGACCCGATATTATGTTTAGTGTATGCTTATGTACTCGTTTTCAATCTAATCCTAAGGAATCCCACCTTAAAGCCGTTAAAAAAATCTTTTGANTGTATTTAACCGCAAGTAGGCCCAATATTATGTTTAGTGTATGCTTACGTGCTCGTTTTCAATCTAATCCTACGGAATCCCACCTTAAAGCCGTTAAAAAAATCTTTTGATACCTTATTCAGACTCGTAACTTAGGACTTCGATATCCAAAATGAATTCACTTTGATTTACCTAATTACTTGGATGCCGACTGGGTCGGATGTCAAGTTGTCACTTTCTAGGCATTACCCTAGTTTCATGGTTTAGTAAGAAACAAAACTCTGTTGCCCTGTCTACGGCCGAGGCCGAATATATCTTAGCCGTGAGTTGTTGGCTCAAGTGTTATGGATGAAACAAACTCTTAGTGACTTTCATCTATCTTACGATCATATTCCTATCATGTGTGATAACTAGTGCCATAAACTTATCCAAAAATCCCGTTTTGCATTCTCGAACTAAGTACATTGAGATAAGACATCACTTTCTTAGAGATCATGTTCAAAATAGCGATATCTCACTTGAATTTGTTGACAGGAAAACCAATTGATCGATATTTTCACCAAACCTCTTGTACCCGATCGTTTCACGTTTATTAGACGAAGTTTGGGCCTTATCGAGTCAAATAGCTTTCAAAATTAAAATTCTCTTTTTCCTCTTTTCTTTTTAAATTCAAATACCAAAAAAAATACCAGACATCCGATAGGACATAATTTTTTTTTACTTTTCTACATTCTTTAGCGAACGTCCGGTATATCAAACTTTCAGTTTTTTAAATGCAATTTCAGCACTTTTCTTCTACATTTTTTCTCCACCATTACAACATCTCTCAACAAATTTTCAAAATCTGTTTCAAATCCCCTATTTCTCCTCTCTAAAAGTCGATTTTCATCAAACTATTGCACTCCAAGATCTACAATTTTCGGCCATTCATCAATTTTCTTCAAAAAAATCATGCCCTAGATTTTAAAATCTACTTTGTCATTTCGATTTTGCTTCAACTCCAACTATTAATCAACTATCCTACTGATTTCCAAAGATTTTCCAACACTTTACAACCACTTCGATCCACAAATTAGAATATGTTCTCTCCAAGCCTTAAAATTCCAAAAGTCCCCAATATTTTCTTGAAAAATGTCGACTTCACTAGGTCGAAGCAAGAGGCTCAAGCAAACCGTTCGACATTCTCCGTCCCCTTCCTTCGACGAAGAAATGGCCATCGACACCGAGATGCCGACAAACCCTTTCGAGAAGTCACCCGTCCTATTAGGTAAAAACGTCGATTTTCCCTCCTTTACAAGTGATGCACCCGCATTTAGGATAGAAGAGTATTTCATGAACATGGGTTGGGTATCAGTATGCACTTTAGAGGAATATGTATATCCATGACTTATGAACGAATTTTACAAAAATATGACTTTTCCCTCTCGATCGAGTGACACCACTTGTTTCATTAAAAATGTCCGCATCATCGTTTCAAAACCTCTCATCCGTACTCTTCTTGAACTTGAAACATGCGATATTCTAGCTTTTGTACACAAGGGTCATCCTCACGTGGATGATTATAGCCTGTTCGACACTTGTCGTCGCGTGATGGGTAAGGTAAGAACATTGAAAACATTACTAAAATCTCTACAAACCAACTCACTCTTCCATGTAAAGTTTTACAAAATATTATTGCAAATGTCATCCTACCTAGGAAGGGCATCGGAATGAGGTCAACAATTTTGATCTTTTTCTTCTCGACTCTTTCCTTGTCGATCGGCGAGTTGATTTTTTGACCATTACATTAGGACTCTTGCAACTCATACACTCTTCATGCATTGCCAAATCCCTATGGCATGCTCTTAACCAAGATTTTTAAACACTTTGACATCCCTCTTCACGATGAAGCCTTCGTCAAACCAAGTCCCACCAACACTATTAGCTCCACTACTCTTAAACGAAATCATTAAGAAAAACAATCAATGGGTATCTGAAACGAAGGGGTTTGACCCAACTTCGGGGCCTTCTATTCTACCAATTGAAGAAGAGGAGGACAACGACGATGACGACGAGGGCACACCACATGCCACGGGTGCCTCACGCGCTATACCCTGATCGAGTGCTCCACATCCTGCTAGTCGAGGACTTTCTAAAGACCAGTTTGCAATTTTGAGCGGACTAATCGAATCTCTTACTATGACGATTGACGGGATAAGCAGTGAGCTTCAACATATACGATCATAGTAGGACGCGATCCTTGCTCGACAGGTCGACATGTAGGATCAGTTGAGTACCTTCTTCGTCGATGTGCTTGCTCATTTTTCGCACCCGCTTCCACCTTCAGCATTGTATTTCTCATTGTTTTTCTTAAAATTGCTTTAAACTATGGTTGAACATTTTGCTTATGTACTCAACTATGCCTAGATATTGAAATGATTATGAAGTGTCTATGAATTGTTTCTATTGGTACTCTCTCTATAATTAATTGTTCTTGCTTAATTCTGTATTTTTTGCTTATGCCAAAATGGGGAAGAAATAATGATTTGCATGGTTATTTGCTTGCTTATATATTTGCATGATTATATTTAAATAGGGGGAACTACAGTGAAATATATAGAGAGAATGTATGTATGCAATTTTATTGACTATCAATTTATTTTAATTATACATTGCAAATCATCGTGTTTGTCATAATCAAAAAGGGGAAAATTGTTGACCTATCGTCTCATTTTGATTATCACAAACAAATTGTGTTTATCTCTAACAAATTGATTTGATAGTCTATAGTGATTATTGCACAAGAATAAAATTGATGACACGAAGTTCAAGATCAAGTAATGATCAACATGGAAACAAAATCAATCAATCGAGGCTATGAAGAATGATATTGCAAAACCCGCAAAATGATGCCTCAACACAAATTGAGACAAAAGTCAAAGTACGATCAAGCAGTGCACGTCAAGATGTTCAAAACAAAGCATTTAGACTTTTCACAATCATATGTAAAGGTAAAACATTCCAATACTTGGTAATGAATCGT
>CAIGRO010190143.1:0-11536 GCA_903798355.1 Fraxinus baroniana
TGATGTAATAAACATGGAGGAAGGCTCCCTTGGGGTCAGGAGTATAAGGGGTGCTCGAACCCTGGTCAACTTGGGCATAACCCGCGGTTTACCTCCGCCAGTTACTGAGGGGCCAGTGGCTGATGGTCCATGAAATTAGACTGGTTAAACTGGGATACCTTGGTACCAAAAAAAAAAAAACAATTTTGCCAAAAACTTTCCTAATTTATCCTCATTTAATCATCAATAACTAGTAATAAATTATTATTGAAAGTAGTAAATAAATAAGGGTATATCGGTAAACAAATAAAACAAAAATTCTTAGGGTGTGTTTGAGTTACAGTATTTTGGAAGAATGTATTTTGAAATAGTAGATTGATGGAGAATGTGTGGTTAAAAAAGAAAGAAAAGTTATTGATGTAATGGAAAATATTATTTTATTGAAAAATATGTGGTTGAAAATGAGTAGAATAATGAAAATGAAAATTTAATATAACTAAAATATGGACTTAATAAAGAAACAAGACTATATAATTGGAACAGGAAAATAAATAAAGTGAGTTATATAAATGGGACAATTGTGACAAATGGAGTATTTGACAGTGCACCAATTGAAAATTGATGTGTTTCATTAATTAAAGTGTCCAATCTTATTCAATATTATAAACGTGATAAGATGAGTATATAACCCAATAAAAAAGCATATGACTTGTCTGAAAAGAAATTCATGACAGTGACAAATAAACTTATAATTAAATTCTTGGATTACAATTAAAATTCACAAAAATATATGGAATAAACACGTAGCAGAGTATTAATTTTATTTGAACAAAACATAAAGCACTATATGAAGAAGAAATGAAGAATATGCATGCCATGCTGAGGAAAGTAAAATTTCTAATTTACCCTTTTTCCCGTGAATTTTGGGCTTTTTTTTTTCCTTTGAATTTTGTGCTATTCAACAATATAGTAGGTGTTGTGCCCTAAGTTCAATCAAATTCGAACATAAACAATTCTAATATATAATTGATTCATTTTATTTATGAAAAATCTATTATTTATTTGAATTAATATTCTAATAAATTAAGGCCATGTATGACATCATTTTTTTGAAAACTCTTTTTTCTACATACTCATTTTTAACCATATATTCACATAATAAAATATTTTGTACGTAAGCTCAAAACTTTTCTCTACTTTTTAATCACACATTCTCCAAAAATTCATCATTCAAAACAGTTTTTGCCAATCAATGGCTATCAAATAGGGGCTAAATAATAAAATCAATAGATTCAAATCTTAGTAATCTGTTAATCACAAGGAATTGTAATTGTGAGATATAAATTACATATGATTGAATCTTAAATCATCTGTGGTCACAAGTAATAACGAGATATTGATATCGTTATCACAAATAGACTATTACATATGACATTTCTTATTTATGAAATAAGTAACTGATCTCACAAGTTAAAGTGTGATAACACTTAAATTAACGCGTGAATATTTTGTTATAGAACAAAATAGAATTTTGCTACGTGTACATAGCAAAATCCATAAGGGGTGTCATTTGTCCATTATGGCATCCCTATGTACACTGCTATGTACACATAGCAAAATCCAACAAAATATTAGAAACTCGTTGGGGAGATTTCACATAGATAACTATTTGAGTGTCAGTGATTAATCTCTAACGTTTGATAGTGGAATTGGTCATTCGACTTGAAATCATCGTATTGCTTTATGTGATGACAGTCATACTTTAGTGATATTCGATGTTACTCTTGATAGGTCGCTAATACGACATCGTTCAGGTATATTAAGAATCATATGAAGGTTGTGAATGATCAATGGATGATTCGTCACTCTTATGATCTAGATTTTATTCAATTAAATTGATACGAAATTCTTGGTTAAGATGTACTCATAAGTCGATTTTTTTTTTTTTTGACTTACATTAACTTAATAGTCGAATGAAAGACGTGATCAATGATTGAGATTGACACATATTCATATCTCATAATTGATTGAATCATACTGACGAAAGATTATAGTTTCACAGTAAACGAATATGTTTGATTTTGTCATATCACGTGAAATTTTTCGTCACATGTATTGTCCGATACATTATTAGATGTCAATTTGGGATGATGGATGTGAATTGATGATAAATTAAAATGAATATTTTAATTTATCAATTTTGATTAAATAAAAAATAATAATCACCTTGTTGGACATCATGATCGGGAGTCTAATGAGTCAACACATAAAATGAGAATTATAAGAATGAGATTCACCAATTAATTAATTAATTAACAAGTATTAGACAATTAATTAATTGGATTAATTAAATATTGAATCGGGTTAAGCTTAAAAGACAGGCCGCCCACTTGGACTTATAGTAATAAGCTATTAGGGTTTTAAAAAACGAAACACAAATATTATCTTGTTACCACAGGAATAGAAAAATCATAATTCTATCATTCTCGTTCTCTGTGTTGATTTTCATTAGAGATTGGACAATTAGACAACTGTAAATCACAGATCGTGATTATTCGTGTTCCAAGATCAACAAAGGAGTTTACAGAATCTACAAAATGTATAACTCTTATCACAATTTCTTTCTAAACACGAAAGGAATATTTGGTGGGAATTGAAATTATTTTATTTTCCACTGAGCAAGATTAAGTAGATTTTCAATCATTGAAGAGTTCATCGCGGGATTTGTGATTGTGATTATGATTGAGTTTGGTGCACCAAATGTGACGTATAATTGTGCGCCCTTTATGGTTTTATCATGGGGATTTTGCCATTTGTATGCTCTTTCTTATGGATAGAAAGAGCTCTTTGAAAAGACAAATATAAGGCTAGGTTTGTTTTTTGTCACTGAAAGTTGTTATCTAAAATTAATAAGGAAGAGGAAGATGGATTTTTTATGTGTATATCATTTGGATTTGATTCAAGATTGCCTAAAAACCCGTAGAGATTTATTCATTCACCCATGGCTTCAAGTTGTATTTATTAATTTCATTTGTTACAATTTAGTATTTTATATTGCAGTGTGAATCTAATTAAATCTAGCTATAATTTTACATCTAAGTTTTAACAACTATTAAAAGAATAAATTCATGTGTAAATTACTAATAATATAATTATAATTAGAAAGACAACTTAAGGCATGCATGAGAAGAAAAATACAGGAAGCCATGCTTTTAAGTTTCCCTCTTCAACAATCATATAATACCTTTTTTTTTTCACAAATTATGTGTGTGTGTGTGTGTGTGTATTTTAAGTATTTAATTTTCCATTTTCCCGAATCCCTATAATTGAGAAATCATTATCTTAAGAGCCCGTTTGAGAGAAATTAAAATCGGATTAAAATTGAAAAATTAGCCGTTATTATTGACTTTTATTAGACGAGTAGGATCCTAAATGGTTATATTTTCAATTTTAATTGGATTTTAATCGTTACCAAACACTAACTTCATGTATCTTTCTTTCTTTACGGTCTTATAGTTCCATCTTTACAACTTTTGCTCTGATTTGATGAGAGAATTTTATCCTTATTGTTAAGAATTACATCCACGTTCTCCTTCTTCATTACGAAATATAGGGCAAATCTTCATGTATATCGCATTTAGGGGGAATGGAAGTCATAAAGACCATTCTACACATAGTCGCCACACTTCCGAGTGAAAAAAAAAAAAGTTACGAAGACAAGAATTTCACAATATATAATGTTATATATAACTAAAATCACAAATGTAGTTAACAAGGAAATAATGTTGATCAAGTTCATTTGACATAATTTTAGTGCATTTTCTTGAAAGTTGTGTTAGAATGAAAAATACAATTGCTCCTCAAAAATTAATGCAAGAAAATGACACGGTTTTCGTAGAAGATAAGGGTCTCTTTCAATTTATTAAATGAGATTTATTTACTTCAGATAATTTATGATTATCAAAATAAAATCCAGAAGGGATGGGAGAAAACATTCTTAAAAATGGGAATAGGGCCATAGCTCTTAAAATCTTTCAAGAATTGGCCTAATTTATTTGAAATTGAAAGTTTAAAAAAAAATGTATAATAGCATCGTTGGTGTCAAATAATATTATTCTAAAATTAATACATAGAATGGTTTGTTTATAATAATGGATCACGTACTCTAAAAGTTCGTAAACGCTAAACATATAAAATAAATATTAAAAGAAAAACAAAAATTTTCTTGAGAATAATTAACAAGAAAAACGTGAATATGGGGAAATATCAAACACACAAATGAAATTTTGGTCCATTCCCTTGAGGTTTGTTGGGGAATTAATTGTTCCTCTTTAATGTCCACTGCGCACCAACATTATTGCAACATGATTCCTCGGTGGATCATATGATCTTGATTTTCAAATAAGTAACCTTTTTTATTTTAAACACGTTTTTTTTATTTCACGAGTTATTTTTATTTTTTCTTCTTTTTAGTAAACGAATAAATATTATATGAGATATATGTACTCTCAATGGGAATTCTAGACGTGCATAAGTCGATAGTACAAAAGAATAAGTGTTACTCGGCATAGAAACTTTAACTTGAAATTTCAAATAAAAACTTCTTAATTCTTTTCATCAATGAACCAAAGCTCCTCACATAATAATTGGTTTGCAAGTGAAACAAACTTCCAAAAAAAAATGCTGTACAAAGTTTGAAATGTACACTTTCGCCAAAGTTTCTACATGCTAGAATTTTGAATATGGATGGACCCAATGAAAATTTCATCCGGACATTTGTGGACCTAGGTCAGCCCGGATTCTGCGCCCGGCCCACCACATTTTTATGTTGTAAGCCTTACGGGCTGAATCCATATGAACAGACCCAGGCCACTTTAACACATCTACCTGCATCTCCCACCAATTCCTGCACACTGTAGAATATTGCATTCGACTGATTTTAAGCCCATTATATTTTCAAGTCTCTTTCAAATCTTCGTACATATGTGAAATAAACCCCGCGAGCATAAGCATAAAAAATAATCCAAACAGAAAATGAGCAGACTTCAGAGTGACAACAAACCTAACGTATAGCTCAGAATCAAATTGAAACAAAAGCCAGTAACGTTCTTTTTTCCAATTACAACACTCAGTTTTTCGTGCACTCGTACAACCCCAATTAAAAACTCAATCGAGTAAAATACAGAACCAAAATAAGCTTAGTTGCTCTCTCAATGGCATTACACTGTGTTCCAAAATTTCGTAGATGAACCACATTATTGTTCGATTACACTGCAAGGCCTTGTGCAGGAGCAGCAGCTGGTGTTTTAGGTTTTGGCTTCTCCACAACAATGGCTTGTGTGGTAAGAACCATTCCAGCAACTGAAGCTGCATTCTGCAATGCACATCTTGTCACCTTTGCAGGATCGATAACTCCAGATTCGACTAGGTTCTCATACTTGTCAATCATTGCATTGTAACCAATCTCCCACTCGCTATCCTTCACTTTCTCCACTACTACCTCACCTTCAATCCCGGCATTCTGAGCAATCAAAGATGCGGGTGCCACTAGTGCCTGCAAACAAATCAAGTAATTGAATGAACATCAAGCTTTCTGAAAACAAAATCATATTAACAGCAATAAATATCGTCTATAGTAAACTTAGTATGAATGATAACATCATAAAAGTCAAAAACTTCTAGGATTTAATAGTTGAGCAATTTCACATATCCACTTCACTTAAATCTTTGCAAGGTCAAAATCAATTCAAACTTCTCTGGAGTTACAGTAGATATCCAAGTTCTCAAGTATAGTTTCATACATTTCACTACTATTCACATGACCTCGACCTCGAGCCCACAAAAGATTTGCATGTTACATGAACATTTAAATTGTTAGGTTATCAAGTCCTTGGTAATTTTAGATTTCACACTATTATTTCCACTCATTTCCATGCCACAACACATATTTACTCTATTCAGAATATAAGTTTCGGAAGCCTAATAAAAATAGAATATGCCATTAGAATCAGTGATTCTCAATGCAAGGAACCAGCATTCCTCAAGTCTCAAGTTATTTTGAATCCCAAATTAAGTAGTTCAGATTCAGGTGTATAAATTACAGCGTAAAAGTAGAATCAAAAGTAAAATTAAACAGCCAACAGACAGTAGCAGGCACTTGTATTGAACAGTTAATGACCCCTCAGGTTTTTGTATTATAGTTGCACCAGCATTTAAGCATAAAGCTGAAACAGAAATAGTAAGTGTCATTTTCAGAAATATGCATGATGTACCTTCTGTATGATATCAGCACCTAGCCGCTCATCTGCATCTTCAAGTTTGTCCTTAATGGCAGGAACATAAGCTGACAAATGAACTAGAGCCGCACCACCTCCAGGCACAATGCCTTCCTCAATAGCAGCAAATGTAGCATTCTTGGCATCCTCAATACGAAGTTTACGGTCCTCAAGTTCTGTCTCTGTTGCAGCACCAACTTTAATAACCGCAACTCCACCGGATAATTTGGCAATTCTCTCAGCCAGTTTCTCAGAGTCGTAAACTGAATCAGTATCGGCTAGCTCCTTTTTCAGTTGGGCGATCCGAGACTGTATTTCATCTTTTGATGCAGCATCAGCAATGATGGTCGTGGAATCCTTCGTGATGGTTATCTTTCTTGCAATACCCAATTGATCAATATCAGTGTTCTCAACAAGCAGACCTAGTTCACTAGCTTGAAACTCGGCCCCTGAAAGATAGCAAGTATATTAAGATGCAGAATATATTGCTATTTGACACAATACACTGCTCGAAGAAGGCATAAAATGACAAATGCCAACATATGGAAACTTGCCTATGCCGAAACCTCTCTTTGCTCCCTATCGTAATAACTAGTCAAAATTGAACATGTGTTGCACGTTATTCTAAAATACTTTAGAAATGCTGTAAAAGTAATATTGGATACCAAAGATGATTTGATCAGTCTCAAATGAACTAAAGAAAATAAAATTTAGAATAGAAATTTAAGAGAAGAAAATTGTAATCTCAACACTCAACTTCTATGATTTTAATTTTTAAATATAATGAAATACTACAAATGATCAACATTTTTATACTACATTTGATACATAAGAATTAATTGCTAATACATGAATTTAAACACTCATTAAAATTCCTAAATACATGAATAGAAACAAATGCATTTATAATAACTCTAGATTCATGTAAATTAAGATTCATTGAGTTAAAATTAATATAAGCGTTAATTAATTGAGAATTAGTAAGACGAAATTCACACATGACAAGAATTTCGTAGTATTTATTACAATGTTGAAAAACGAAAAAGTAATATATTATAAAAATAATTGAATTGCAGTAGGATAAAAAAAATGATTCTCAGATATTTAATATATATTATAGATTAAGAGAAATTCGCAATTACCCAAAGATTCACAAAACACACATGGGTTCCCAACCAACTATTTTGATCCATTAGGGAACTAAACTTTCATTTTTTGTTGAACATTGGTCCTCATTGGATGGTACTGCCAACTTTTCCGTAATGCAGTCACATGCATTGCATGCTATAACTTTTTTGATGTTATTATCACCAACACACTCCAATTCCCTCAAAAAAAGGGTTCAGCAAAGGAAAATGGAATGCTAACCTTTAGGCCTCGAGTCTTTTCCTTTCTCCCTTTCCAAGGGTTTTTGAGGAGAATGGAGTGGGTTGGACTAAGCACGTGATTGTAAGAAGAGATGGCAATGGGACAGGTTCGGGGCGAGGGTGCCACTCCGACATCCCACCTCGCCCCCCGCCTTAGACGGGGCGGATGCGGGACACGAGCTTGCCCCATTTCCTGCCCCGTTTATTTTTTTTTTTCAAAAAAAATCAATTAACTAATTTTTTTTTAATTTGTCGTTAATTTTTTTTTTATTCTTCACGGGGTGGCACCCCACCCCGCCACACCACGCGAACCCGTCGGGGCGGGTTTTTTTCACCCCATTCGGGGCAAATTTTTTTGCCATCACTAATTGTATGACAGAAATTGACAGCTCCCATCCAATGGGAACCAACGTGCAATTGCACAGAAAGAATCGAAGTTTGGTAACATCAAGTCAAGAAGGTAATTGATTGCAGACCCATGTGCTATATTTGTGTGAGCTTGAGAACCACAGCAGCAAATTTCCCTAAATTATTTAGATAGATGGAAGGCAAATTCATGAAGCAGCATTCTCTCAGAATGTATAGCATGCGAGAAACCAGTGAAGAATGAAAATACCAGTGATAATGGCAATATCTTGAAGAACGGACTTTCTTCTTTCTCCAAAACTGGGTGCTTTGATGGCAGCAACATTCAGGATTCCTCGCAGCTTGTTTACAACAAGAGTCGCCAATGCCTCTCCAGTGACATCTTCAGCAATAATGAGTAGAGGTGCACGTAACTGAGTGGTTTTCTCAAGCAATGGAATGATGTCCTTGATTGCTGAAATTTTCTGGTCAGTTACTAACACCCTTGCATTTTCAAATTCTACTATCAATTTTTCAGGGTTGGTAACAAATTGTGGCGAGATATATCCTCTATCAATCTGCAAGTCAAGAGTGCTACATGAGCACAGGGGGAAACGCAATCCCCAAAACCAACCATGCCAAAATGGTGGAAAAGGGACGATGTGAATTGGCACGAGTATTAGAAAAAAGGGAAAATAAGAAAAACGACTTTAAAAGCAGGCTGACCTCCATTCCTTCTTCTACATCAACAGTAGTTTCAAAGGAAGATGATGACTCAATTGATAGGACACCATCAGGTCCAACCTTGTCGACTGCATCAGCAATCATTGTTCCAATGATCTCATCATTTCCAGCAGAGATAGAAGCGATGGCTACAATATGATTAAGAAAATCAGTACAACAAATTACTAGACGATGTTCAATAATAAATTGGAAAATCATATAAATCGGAACCTGATCAAAACATTACCTTTGATATCATCACGGCCCTTGATGGGCCTAGCTTTCTTTTCAAGCTCTTCAACTAAACCTTGCACGGTTTTATCAATACCCTTCTTAACAGAAACAGGATTTGCACCCGATGTAACACTCAATAGACCAAGTTTAATGATTTCACGGGCCAGAACTGCTGCAGTTGTAGTACCATCACCCGCAGAATCATTGGTCTTGCTAGCAACCTTCACATGCAACTCGATATATCAAACTAAAAATCAACCAGAAAGTACATATACAGACATGTACAATTCAACACAACAGCAAAACAATTTAAGGGAGTGGGAGTGGACCAGAGAAAATTTTAAGAACTGACCTCCCTAATCAAAGCAGCACCAGCATTTTCCATGGCATCAGGCAGCTCTATTGCCCGAGCAATTGTCACTCCATCATTAACCACCTTTGGGGCACCAAACTCATCCAAGACAACATTTCTTCCTGCAAATTGTACAAACTTGATGAGGATATTGTCCTGGACCAAGGTGGAGTAATGGTTACGTACCACTGGTGAGGGTGTTCCACCGACGACCAAGAGCTCGTGTAAACTTTTTTACATTATCTTTATATGCAACAAGAAAGAAACTAAAACCACTTAACACTGCAAGATGTTACTAGCCTACTGGTAAAACGCTTGACAATTATCAAATTTTATCACAACGTTTTCATGTAGTTTTCAGAGTAACTGCAATGTCTATCCCTAAATATTATCATATGGAAAAAGGAAATAGAAGTCAATAATAGTCTAGAGATACAGTGAAGGATTCAGAAAATATGAGCTTATATTGAAAAATATAACTACTAGCGGTAAGAATCAGCCATAATTCAGCAATTACCCCGGGGACCGAGAGTGAGACCAACGGCATCGGCGAGCTTATCGATTCCGGCCTGAAGGGCGGACCTTGATTTCTGGTCAAATGCAATTTCCTTAGCTGCAGCCCTCACCACAAACCGGTTCTTAGCTTGCTTGGGATTGAACTTGTGCCCCTGCTGCAATTGGCTCACTCTCCTATTCTTCAATCCCCCCTGCAACAAAATCCAAAATCAAACACAATCAGAAACCCATTTCCACAAACGGGAAAAGAAAGAAGGAGCAAAACAGAAGCAGTACTTGTTTAGAAAGGGAGGGCAGGATAGAGGCAGTTGAAATAGCATTTGCAGATGCCATTTTCTGGGTTCTATCCGATGGGATCTGCAGGAGGGTTTCTTACGCGGGCGAGTAGATAAGGAAGGAAGTGTGCAAGGAAATGCTAGGTACAAGGCTAAAGAGCGCTTGGTGGGTACAGTATCCGGATATGAATAGTTCAGGGCTAAAAAAGGCTCGAGTGGGCTTCTAGAAGAATCGTGTAGTTCGAGAACAGTTGAGAGATTGTAAATTTTTGTGACCGGGTAGGAAGACCCTACGTACCTAATATTCTTCGAATCTTTGAGTGAGTCATGCTACAAGTACATAACATATTACATAAATTTTACATAATTGTCAAATGACAGTCCCCTATTGGAGGGCGCCTGGGAATCGTGTAGTTCGAAAACAATTGAGAGATTGTAAATTTTTGTAACCGGGTAAGAAGACATTACATACCTAATATTCTTCGAATTTCTGAATGAGTCATGGTAGAAGTACATAATATATTACATAAAGTTTTACATAATTGTCAAATGGCGGCCCTATGGGGGGGCGCCGGACCCCCACTTAGTTTTTTCCTTTCTGAGTTCCTACTTTGTCACATATATACCGAAGTGAATTTTTGATAATGTACAATTAAAATTCGAGAAATTTTTTAAATTTAAGTGTAAAATTATTTAATTGAGAAAATTTAATAAGAAATGAGATTAAACAAAAATGAATATTTCGAGTGCATTTGAGCCACATTATTTTGGAAAAATGCATTCTGGAATAATAGACTGCTGGAGATTGTGTGGTTGAAAAAGAAAGAAAAATTATTGATGTGATGAAAAATATTATTTTATTGAAGAATGTGTGGTTGAAAATGAGTAAAAGAATACAAATTAAAATTTTAATGTGTACCAAACAGTGGCTTAGGATCGAGTCAAACAAGACGATCTTTGTCATAGTTATCAAACTAGACTCGATCATCAATCCAAATAAATCATTAAATCTTTGAATCACTGGTTTAACAAGTTGATCATTACAAGATCATGATTACCACAAACATGAGAATTTATCCTGGAAGCGAAAAAACTGCGTAAACTAAATGGAATGCTCACAAGGGTTAAATTAATTAATATTTTTTTTGTAAAAAATATATATATTTTTTATTTTATGTCAGTTTGCTAAAACTGAGTATATATTTCTCACATTATTGCAAGAGGTTTTACAAATGTTATACTGGTCAAGGTTTTGATGTTTTATGGAGGAGTGTAGGTTCAAATTTCTCCTGTGCAATTATGATATAAATTTTTGTTTTGTAAGATTCTGACGTTCTCTAAACCCGTCCAGTTCAAAGGGTTATGTATCGATCTTAGCGATTCTTGATTGGTTCTAATAGATCAATTAATATCACACAGATTGGCTATCAAGTTTGTTGGTTCTCTGGCCGGTCCAATCTGATTTAGCTC
>CAIGRO010190200.1:0-13740 GCA_903798355.1 Fraxinus baroniana
CTTATTTTAGCATAATGTTCAAAAAAAAAAAAAATTCGGGGGCGCTGCCCCCGAACCCCCATGGGCCCCCACCCTTTCAACATCGGGACCCCTCCTACTTAGAGAAGCTAGCCTCGCCCCTGCTGGCATGGTAAAGTTTGAGCTAATTACTTGAAAGATTATGGTTTATTAGTTCACTGATGTATTTGTGCCTTGATATCCATCTCTGTGACCTGACATATATTGTCTTTTGAGGATTGTTATCATTTTTTGGTTTGTGACTGAATGACCTACATTTTACCACGAATCAACACATTTATAAGTTGATAGAATGTAATACTAAATAACCTATTAATTGTATGACATGTAAAAGCTCTCTTGTGACATGCATTGTAGATGTTGAGACCTGTATTTAAGTTCTCTGCGACATGTATGTTTTTTTGTGACAAAATTTTTTTAGTCACTGTTTGTAGGTATCTCTTGCCAATTAAACCATCTTTTTCAGTTAGTGATGGCAATTCTTCTTTTGTGGTTGTCCACACACATTGGCTATGATTGTAAATATAAAGAGGGATCTATATTTTTAGTGTTTGTACTATTACAAACAAGAGGCATACATGAATGCGTACAAAGATACGATTTCTGAACCACATGGCATATCACTACATGAGATGTCTTGTTAAGGAAATCTTGTAATAATTCCTTTCTACCTACAAAAGTAATAAAGATTCGACTAGAATTCTCTACATTCCAACAATATGATACAAAAATCTAACATGAAGCTTGTAATAGGTTTAAGAATTTCATGAGTAAGTTTCCAAATAAAAGAGGAGTATGGTATAGTTATCGAAGATTTATGTGAAGAAGCCAAACAAGATTAATCAACATGTGTTGATAGGTGAGGAGGCAAGAGAAGAAAAATTAGCACCTATAAAAAAAGAGTGGAAAAGTATAAAAACATCTAACGTTAAGGCACAAAGTTCGGTCAAGGTTTATATGCCTCCTATTCTTTTTTCTTAGAAGTTCTAGAAGAACAAACAAGATATAAAATTTGAAAATTTTCTGGATGTTCTTAAGAAACTCCACATCAATATCCTATTCGTTGATGCAATATAAAATATTCCGAGCTATTCAAAGTTTTTGAAAGATATGATAACCAAGAATAAAAAGCTTTTGGAGTTTGAGACAGTGGTGCTAATAGAAGATAGTGTTGAAAGATTACAAAATAAACTACCTTTCAAACTGAAAGATCTAGGGAGTTTTACTTTGCTAATTTCAATTGGAAACTCTTGTTCCTTTAATGCTTTGTGTGATACAAGTGCTAGTATAAATCTAATGTCATATTCTATTTATATAAAATTGGGATTAGGTGGAGTCAAAGGGACATCAATCACACTGCAACTTCCTGACGGAATACTCGCACATATAAGAGGCAAAGTTGAAGACGTGCTCATAAAAGTAGAAAATTTGATATTGATTTCATTTGTTGGACGTATAAGAAGACCGGAATATTTTAGTTTATATTGAGTCGACCATTTTTAACAATATGTCAAACTTTAAACGACATGGAAAATGTGATCTGATCTTAAGGGTAGAAGGCAAGCAAGAGATCAACATTTACACTTCATTTTGAATAACCATCTAACCCCAAAGATTGCTATAAAATTGCTAAAAAAAAACCACCTGATCAACGAAGATATTCGATTGAAGAGAATTTGGTGGAATAATAGGGGCTCTTAGAGATGAAAATCGAAATTTCTGAATTTGGAAAGTAAAGAAATGATGCATGAATGAAAATCACATGAAGTTCAAGGACAATACAGCCTAATTCGAGCCACCATAACCAATTTTGGACAAAAATCGAGTTTAAGATTGTAAATTAAGAACTAATGGGAGGCAACCTATTTTTTGTAAACTTTACACTAATTGATTTTTTCACGTTGCATTACATATAGAAAATATAAATGCATATGACATATTATCATAATTTTCATGTTTTTCTCAAAAAAGGAAAGATGATCGGGGGTCAATCATAGTTAGCAATAGGGTCCTATGCATAGTTAAAAAAATTAGCCCCGTCGGTCTGGCCGAAAAATCGGTGGCCTGGACCCTTGACTGGCCAGGCGATTAAATTGATAGAAATGCACTTGACTTGGTTAAAATCGAGCTTTGACCAAGTTAACCGGTGTTTACCCGCCCCGGTTGATTGGTTTGATTGGGTTTTGATATTCTTTTACAAAGTTTTTGGGTCCAAGAGAATTGAACCTTGAACCTCTAAGAAAAATAATGGGTTCATTACTACTTGAACACAAAGTACTTTAGTATTACTTGTATGCAATAAATTATATCTAACTAATGAATCATTTATAAAAATATTCTTTTAAAAAACTTTGGTCCAACATTTTACTTTATTTTATAGACCTAAATATTAGTGAAAAATAAATTAAAAATTTTAATTCTGCCCCTAAAAAAAGATTTATACTTTATATTTTTTTGTAGACTTTTATGAAATGAACCACCGATTGAACAATCGGGTCACTAGTTGAACCACTAACCCATTAACCCGCTACATTGTCCGGGTTGAGTCCGACAACTATGTTCCTGTGAGTTGCGGGTTGAAAACATGCGATCACCAAAAAAAAATAATTTGTTTTTAAAAGAAATAGTGTTGACCATGGTCAACAGTGGGTTGACCACTGTCCAAATAAGACCTTATTTGTCATGGTTCAGTCATGGTGTCAAGGATCGCAGCTTTACTTATGCCCATTGCCCCAATCGCAGTCGTAGTTTACCCAACTTCAGCCGCACATTGTAAATAACAGTTCAAGTTCAAGTTGTAATTTCTTTTCCGTTGTAATAGTTTATTCAATCGTGAAATACCTCTGATATTGGCAAACATTTAGTATGATTCCTCGTGATTTAAAGTCTACTCCTATCACTTAAGTTTTTTTTTTCCGAATGCTATTATAGGGGGTATTAGTCTTTCAAACATCTTTCAAGCTTTCTAGTATTCGCCCTCTGCACTATCCATTGTAATTTCTTGCTTTTATCAATTGTAATTTCTAGCTTTCAAGCAATCAATGATCAATTTACTTTCAATGCATTTCAATTTTATGTTGCAAGCTTTTTACAAATTGTAATCAAATTTTCTTTCGTCCCGAAACGATTAAGAAAAGGCGGAAGGTAGTTTAGCGGAGCAGACTATTGCCGTACGATATCCCTTTCTGTGCTAAGAAGAAATGCATCCCGTGATAGTTGGTATCATAGTTGCGGCTCACAACCCTCAATAAGAAAGCTATGGATCAATTTCCTCAAACACCACAGAAGTGGTAGATGCTCAAAAGAGGAATACGAAACAGCGCGTGGATGCGCTTGAGGTGACAACTACTAGGTTGTCCTATATAGTAGAGGGCCTCAAGGAAAAATTTGAGGTGGTAGAGTCAAAAATTTGGGAATTACACATCCAACTAGATGAAAGCCGAAGGGCTTACACAACAATAAGTGAAGCTGTTGCTATCCTATATGATTTGCAGGATGAAATGAAAATGTTGAGAGCTCAATTACTAGTTCTTCAACGTGCAGTAGGCAATGGGCAAGCTCCCGCATAAGAGCATGTACACAGGCTCAGAATTCCAGAATCGTGTACCTACAGAGGGACATGGATGCAAAAGAAGTCGATAAGTTCTTGTTTGATATGGAACAATACCTTCTTGTGGCTTCGATCAAAGACGAATCAAGAAAAGTTTCAATAGCTACCATGTGTTTTGGTGGAGATGCAAAACTATGGTGAGTATGCTGATATTCAGGCCAACATGGTCCGAATAGATTCTTAGAATCTCCTTAAGGAAGTGATCAGATCTCAGTTTTTCCCCAAAAATGTGGAATATGAGCCACGACGGGCTCTACAAGAACTGAAACATACAAGCTCTATCGGGGAGTACGTGAAAGTCTTTTTAGGACATGTGTTGAATACTCGAGATATGTCAGAAAATGATAAGTTATTCACCTTCAGGGTTGAAATCATGAACATGCTCAGAGCTTCAAAGACAGAAGGTTACTGATTTGAGCGCGGCCATGGGAGCCACCGAATGTCTAAGTGACTATCAACCGAAATTGAGAAAAGATCGACCTTCGAGAAATAGTCAATCTATTAGAGGTGGAAATAGACCTTACAGACCCAGCTCAAACTCAAATGGAGGAGAGCGTTACTCTCAGAATAAGGGAGGAGCCTATCAAGGCGCCCATTAGAGAAACTTCAAAGGAAACTATAACGGTAGCAACAGTAACAACTGGAACAAAGCATTCTCACATCGGTACAATACGAGTGTTCTTTACTAAGCATTTTTACATTTTTTGTTGGTTGGGAGTGGTTAAGTAGCTGACGAGTTTTATTGAAGCATAAGAGCTTTATTGACTAGAATATGTCCCAGGTATTACCTTGACCTTTTTTTCCCTTTTTGGATAAGATATGCATTCATCGGAAGAAACTACTATAATATGAAGCTCAGTAAATGTTTACGCTACATTCATAAACCAAATTGTTTCTTATAGAGAAACTAAAATGGATTTTTTTAATACGTGTTTGAAATCCAATATGTTAAAACCATTTTCTTTAAGTGCCTTTTCCTTTTTATGAATACTATAGGTCTTTCAAAAAATTGTATGAAAGGTATGATATATGTCACTACGATGTTTTTCCCCTTACACATTCTAGAGAATCTTGATCTTAAGATAGTTACAGGATTTGGGGATTGCAATTAAGAAAAGAAAATAAATAGAAACTTTGGTCATCAAATGACTCCTTATTTTTTTAAGTCTGTTGTGCAAGTCTTATACCCCTCCTTCCAAAACAGACGTGAAACCAAACAGTTTGGTAGTAAGATCTTCTGAGGAATGCATATTACTAGAATTTGTAACTAAACCTTTCATTTTCTCATATTAATTTGTCTGTCTAGTGAAATGAGATTTATCCTATCGTTTGCTCTGTTTTGCTACCATCACTGCTGTAAGGTACAAATCTTCAATTAAACTAGAAATAGTGCCAACTTTTAGTAGAACAAGCAAATAGCTACCCTATGATATGATAATTATTTGCAAAATCTGCAAAGGTGTGTGATTATGAATTCTGCAATTTGTAAACAATTTGTTTTGACAACCTTTAGAGAGACAAGTTATGCATACATAAATGTCATATCGTTCATGTTGTACTTGCTTGATGGTTGAATAGTAATGCTACCAAAAATCGTACATGTTGATTTTCAAGCTCGAGGACTAAGAATGAGCACGAACGAGATTTTTCGGTACCTGAAACAAAGGCTTCGAGGTGTGTCCTTGTCGCCCCTCCGATGCTTAAGTCAGAGAGAGAATTTGTGAAAATATATGCTGAAATTTTTGTAAAAATGTACCTTGATAATGAATTGGAATGATACATTTATAGAAGTAGGAAGTGCATTTCTACTTGGATTACACTGTTGAAATCTCTAGGAGTTCTACCGTGATTGGAAGTTGCAACTTGATTGGTTTTGTATCACCTATGTGTTTGGATATAGATGAAATTCTGGTTGTAGAATCCTTTCAGGATGGGGTAGCATACTAGCAGAAAGACTCCGTTTCTTAGATTTCGATAAGTTTTGACATGGAGGAGAGTCCTAATAAATCAAGGATTGTATGGTACGAGGTTTTGGCAGTAAACTCGAGGAAGAGTTGTTGGGGAGAGGAGACCCGAGCACGAGGAGACATTGTAAATAGTTTTGGCTGGATGAATTTTCCATTAAAGATGCCTACAATTTATAGTTACGAATAATATAAATATGGTAATTCTATGTATGGTAAAAATATATATATGTGCAAGAATATCCTCGTAATTTTGGGCGTAATCTTCTTCAATCTACGCAATCTCTTCAATCTTGTTAACATCCCCTCAAATTGATTTTGGACGATCGAGAAACATCAATTTGCTTACAAGAAATTGATCTCATTGTCGAGTTATCGCCTTGGTAAATATATGTCAGCAATCTGAACATCAGATGTGATATGTGGAAGAGTAATAAGATAACCATCATAAGCCTCACGTATAGAGTGACAATCTATTTCAATGTGCTTAGTGTGCTCATGAAACATGGGGCTAGCAATAATCTGAATGGTACTAGTGTTGTCAGCATGAAGAGGAGTATGCCCAAGTTGAGGATAACCAAGTTTCGCTAGAAGACCCTGAAGCCAAACAATCTCAGAGAAGGTACGATACTCAGACTCAGTGGAAGATTTAGATACACAATCTTGCTTCTTACTTTGTCACGAAATGAGCGATTTCCAAGAAATATACATTAACCTGTAATTGAGAGATGAGTATCTATACATCCGGCCCAATCAGCATCACTATAAACAACTAGCATAAGATGAGAGTTGGCAAGAAAGAAAATGCCCTTATTAGGTGTACCCAGTAAGTATCGAATAATACGACGAACTGCAGCCAAGTGGAGGTATCGTGGATCATGCATAAACTGACATACTTGCTGGATAACATAAGAGATATCTAGTCGTATAATAGTAAGGTAATTTAAACTACCCACCAATTGATGATATAAAGAAGGACCAAGAAGAAGATCACCCTCCTCCTTGCGATATTTCACATTCACCTCCAAAGGGGTATCAACATATCTATCATCCTGAAGCCCAGCTATAGTAATCAACTTCTATGTATACTTATGTTAATGTAGGTAAGTCCCGATTGGACTCGAATGCACCTCAAGTCCTAAGAAATACTGTAAAGGACCAAAATCCTTCATATGAAATGACTCCTTAAGTTGATCTTGAAGGTGAGATATGAATCCAGAGTCAATCCTTGTAATAACTATATCATCCACGTAAACAAGAAGAAGTACCATACCCACCTTGGTGTTGGAGATAAAGAGAGATGAATCATATTGACTATGAGTAAACGAGAAACCAAGGAGAGTGTAGTGAAACTTGTCGAACCAAGCGCGAGGAGCTTGTTTCAACCTATAAAGTGAGCGCTTTAACTTACAAACAATGAAAAAGGGGCAAGGAGAAGAGAGCTACATGTGGTGTCATATAAATCTCTTCCTTAATGTAGCCATATAAGAAATCATTCTTAACATCCATTTGCCGCAAAGACCATCCTTTAGAGGCAAGCTATAGCAATAACGGTATGAACCGTTGTCATTTTGGCAACATGAGCAAATGTTTCCTCCTAATCTATACCATATTCTTTACGATTATCGAGAGCCACCAATCGAGCTTTAAAGCGATCAGTGATCCATCAGAGTGAAACTTAACAGAATATACCCATTTACATCCAATAGGTTTAATGCCAGAAGGGCAAGGAACAATATCTCGTGTGTGATTCTCTTGAAGAGCTTGAAGTTCCTCTTGCATAGCTTTCTCCCAACAGGGTTGGGCAACAGCTTGAAAATAAGAAGTAGGAACTGTGAATTGAGATAAAGTTGCAAAGAAACCATACCGATCAGTAGGATGAGTAATACGAGTGGACCGCCTAGAGTATGAAAGACTGAAATAAGATCAGGATCGGGATTGAAATCGGGAAGGGGCTGTAATGCTGGAGGCCATCATCTCTGATATATCACATCTGGTTTAAAATGGTCAATAGGATGAGAGCAATCCTCAAAGCTAATGAGGGGGGTCGAATTAGAAGATAGATGTTGTTGAAAGTAATACTGATTCTCAAAGAAAAACCACATTGCGAGAGATATGGAAGCAATTGGCAACACCATCATAATACACAAAACTTTTCTAAGCAATGTTGTACCCCATGAAAGCACACCGCATCGATTGTGCAGAAATCTTATGTCGTTCATGTGAAGGAAAATGAACTAAACAAACACAACGAAAAGTATACATCATGTAATAGTCAGGATGTGTATTGTATAGGCGAAAATGAGGAGAGTCAAAATCTAAATGTTGAGCATGGAGTCGATTAATCAAATGTACAGCTGTGGAGAGGGTTTTTCAACCCAAAATTTGGGAAGAACCGAAGATTCCAAGAAAAAAACCCGAACAACATCCAACAAGTGATAGTTCTTTCTTTCAACCACTCCATTCTGCTGAGGAATATATGGACAAGAACGTTGAGAAAGAATACCCTGTTGTTGTAGAAAGGTTTGACACTGATGAGACATATATTCACCACCATTGTCGGACCTCAGAATTCGAATACTAGAAGAAAATTGTGTTTCAATGTAAGCTACAAAAGTTTGAAGGATGGTACCAACCTCACTTTTAGAACGGAGAAAATAAATCCAAGTGTAACTATTGAAATCTTCAATAAACGTCAAAAAATAATTATAATGAGCATGTGAAGTGACATGTGTCACGCCCCAAACATCACTATGAATAATTTCAAAATATTTATTATCGTGGCTACCATGAGCTGGAAATGGAAGAATCTTACTTTTCTCAAGTTTATAGGCATCATAATAAAAAGATAAACAGGAATATCGAGCCTTATCTTTATTACTCAACATACCACATTTCAACAAATAAGATAAAACTAAAACATTGGGATTACCTAATCGTTTATACCAAATGTCATGTTTAAGTCCAACATCAATACCAGCTAACGACATAGCAGTAGGAATAATAAACTGTAATGGGAACAATCTTTCGATTTCAGGCCCTTTCGTGACTACCTTCCTCGATCACTGATCCTGTACAAGACAACCAATATGAAAGAAACGTACATCAAAGTTATTATCAACTAATTGACCAGTTGAAATCAAATTAGTAGATATGCTCAAAGAGACAAACATTATCAAAAGATGATCCAATGTCACCAACAATAGTAATTGGAAGGGTACTCCCATTAGAAATTTGAATATGTTGGGTACCAGTATAGTGTCGAATGTTATACAAAGAGTCAGTATTGTCTGTCATATGATTTGATGTCCCTAAATCAACAAATCAAAGAGAAGTAACAACTTGACCCTTACCTTGTAAGCCCTATGCAGATTTGATGCCCCTGAATCAACAAACCCATGAGAAGTAACAACTTGACCCTTACCTTGTAAGTCCAATGCAGAGAAGGCAGAGACAATCATCTGTTGAACCATTTCTGGGATAACAACGTTTTGACTGGTGCTAGCTTATGGAACAGTTGGAGTAATACTTTGAACATTAGCTTGAAATGCATTTGCTGTCTGTTTTGGATGTCAAGTGGGACTGTCCTTGATGAAATACCTTGATTGCTTACAGTAATTGCAGACTTTCTGAGGACAGTTACGAGTAATATGACCGTATCCTTGAGTAGAAACACTGAAGTTTACCCTTTCGTCATCCTTTGGCAGCATATGCAACGTCGACCACGTTAGATGAGGAAAAATATGCACCAATATGAGCTTAAGTTGCCAGTTGTTGCTCCTCAAGTAAAATTTCACCCAGACACACATCCAATGAAGGAACTGGGTCACGATTTAATAAACCCACTTGAACTACTTCAAATTCGAGTCGCAATTTCATAAGAAATTGATCACTCTTACTAACCGCCTAAATCTCATGTAGTGCTGATGAGGCTATCATAGGGACCTTAGCATAAACTAATCCAGAGTACTCACTCCACAAATTCAGAAAACCAGAATAGTATTGCTCAATATTAAGTTTGCCTTGAGTATAGTGTTCGTGCAAAATCCGCAAGCGTATGGGATCGTTGACGAATAATAGAATTGATGAATAAAGAGATATCGTCCCACTGGGAATAAATTTAATTCAAGTTTATTAGTTATGTACGAAATTCAAATTGTGTAAACAAAAGAGAGTTTGATTATGTTTTATGTTAAATTAATCTAAGAAAGCGGTAAATATGTGACTTTTATCAATTTATGGATGATTATATTGGATCTTGTATCCGCCTATTGCTATCTATTTCAATTCTTGATTTGTAATCTAGTTCCGTTCATACGTTCTTGACAATCGATAATTCTATTGTCCAAGATAAATTAAATATATACTAGTCACAACCCAAATCTATTCCTAGTCTGAATTCGAATGATTAGAATGCATTAATTATTTATATGATTGTACATGTGATAAATATTATTCATAACACCTATTGTACATATGTTAATTTTACTGCATTTTAAACTTATTGTGAATCTCCCAAAACTACCAACAAGCAACTAATTATCTAATTGGGGGCCAATCAATTAAATAATGCAATGGATATGCAAAATTAATCAAGAAACGCAAGAAATAAATTAACTACTAGTCTTGAATTAAAATAAATAACAAATAGGGTTCATCTTCATCCAATATAAAAACAGACCTAGCCTAGCATGTTGATATATAAATTACAAGAAGAATGATAGAAAAATATCACTTAGATCATGAAATAAATCAAAAGAAGTTGATCTTTAAGCCTAATGATGAATTCTTCAAAATCTTGATATAATTGACCTTCAATTCCTTGCTATGGCTTGATCTTCTCTCCCAAAATATAGCAATTAGCCTCTTGTTCTTAATGAATTTGATGATAATATTTTATATGATGAGGCAAGAGAGTTTTTTTCAATGTGCATCCCTTGTTCTCTATTTACAAAAGCTAGAAAATAGGTTGATATCGCGTCCAATTTGGTTTTCAAAAGAGTTTGAATCGCGAAAGGAAACTAAAAATTCGTTTGCAAAAATGCCCGTGCACGTGCACCGGTATAACTGCTGTACGCACTCCTTAGAACCAAATGGCTCTCGGGTTGGGGAAAATAAAATGCCTCGCGAGCAGGTTTGTCCATGAGCAGCTTTTGGTATTTTGACCATAACTTTCTCTACAAGTATCCGATTGAGCTAATTCAAAATGATTTGGAAAGGTACTTCAAAGGGTTACAATTATTCTTGAAAATAAATTTTCCAATTTGAATGTTTGCTATCCGAAAAATTGTCTCAAGTTGAGGTTAAAAATTCGTAGCATAACTTCTTCGGCTGGAAATTGATTTGTGAAAAAACTTCTACTATATTTCACTCCTTTGACCTCCAGTTGCATCAAATTGATCATATATGATCTTCAATCATCGTTTTGTGCTTCAAATCAACTATTGGATGTTTACACTTTGGTCTCCAAACTTTAAATTTCCTTAGTTTTCGCACGTTTTCAGTTCTTTTCTTCCAAATCCACCAATTTGCATTGGGTTCAATCTAACAAAAATAATTAACATAAAACTAAGCTATAATTCATCCAAATCACTAACAAATACTCTAATATCATAGCCTAGATAAGTATACAAAATACACTTATCATATAGTTAATTCCAACTGAAATCTCTTCGCATTACTATCCTGATAATAAATGCACTTTAAGTATTCCCACATCTCCTTAGCAATAGCGAAGGCCCATAAATTATTTACCATGTGTGCCTCTATAGATCCCAAGATCCAAGAGATAATATAAGCATCTTTTGTTTCCCACGCAATGAGATCTTTCACATCGTCAGGTGCTTTAGAGGTCCCCATCAATATGATCCCTAAGTTTCTTCCCTTTCAAAAACATGTAGAATTGAAATTCCCATATCAAAAAAATTTTCACCATAAATTTAACACAAAAGGCTTCAATGGATGTGATGTTGTATCGCAAATAGATCAAGCAAAATAAAATCAGTCTACACCAAATAGCAACTTACAAGTTGAAAACCCTAAAATTAATTAAAGCCCACTAATTATTGGCCAATTAATTTTGTCCCAATTGGAGATCAATTCCCAAACAGATCCCAGAATGAACCTTACTAGTTATTAGCCCAATGAAATGTGGTCCAATTCCAGTAGCCACAAACCCACCAATAATTACGGCCTAATTAATTATGGCCCAACACAAAACGAACCCATTGAAATCGGCCAACCATAAAACCTAAAACCAATCTTGCAGCCATACCACAACCAATTAACTCTCAACTTACCAAACCGGCAAACAAAGAAGATGACGGTGCGATACCGTCCAACGAAGAAGATGATGGTGCGACCCAATCAACCTGCAACCACCATATTAACAAGATTGCGGCCAATAATCGACTACAAATTACTCTGGTGGAACACAAAGAGACACCGAATAGAGATCGACAACATACGTCGACCACTAAGAAATGTCGAAGTCTCCTCAAATAGAAAAACACCAGAAATTGCTTACACGATGATGAACAGAATAACGTCGGAGTCGCACCACCACCCGCGAAGATGCTGGAACCCTCGTCGAATGCCCACGATGCTAGAGAAATCTGGAACGTAATTTTGACCACCAAGAAATTAAAAATTCAGCGACTATTTTTATAGGTATGGCTCTGATACCATGTACACACACACAAAAAAAAGAATATCCTCATAATTTTGGGTGTAATCTTCTTCAATCTACGTAATCTCTTCGATCTTATTAATAGACATGACCGAGGAGATCATGAGGGTCATGGCCAAAATGACCCCGAACTCCTCAGGGTTCTTCTTCGGACTAGCCTCCTATATTGTGATCATTACTAGCCTTCGTTCATCTATGCTAAAGCCTCATGCTCGAGATTCTAGGATGTGATGCACATTGAACCTTAATAGGAACAACCAATCTTTAGTGAGCATGATTAGCCTTGGAAACACGAATGGTCAGTCTTGGCAATGGGACTAATCAGCCTTAAAAGATGGTCTCTTCAGCTTTGAAATGGGGTTGATCAGCCTTGAGAATGGGATTGATCTACCTTAAAATGGGACTGATCAAGCTTTGAGGTTGGACTGATCAGTGTCCCTTTGGATGGGGCTGAGGACTCATAGGTCGGTAAGGGTCCTATTGAATGGCCGATACGTGGCCTTGATCTTCGAGCTAATGATTGCCCTGCGTCTGGGTTCAAGGGCCAAGATTGAAGCCCTTTTACATTCTTCAAAATCCTATAAATACCTCCCCACCACACCTCATTTGTCAATCTTCACTCTTCAAACACTCCTCGGACCACCTCAGGTTTAAGTTTAAGGTAAGAGCTCGTGCCCTTTAAATAATTTAAGTTTTTATTTTTTGAAGATGTCTAGTAGTAGTAGTTCCTCAGGTTCAGGCTCAACGCCTAAAGAGGGTTATTCCCTTATTCTCTTTGCCATTCCCATTGATAGCCACCATGCCCTTTCCTTTCTCGATTTATGTAGTAGGTATAAGGAGTACGAGGTCATAGAAATAGTTCGAGAATTTGGGGTAATGCCTTCGTGTGACGCTCGTCTTCCTGGGGCTAAGTCAGAGTCACTAGTGCTCGAGAGAGTGAAATAACCATTTTTAGGGAGGCACTCAAGAGGGGATTTAGGTGGCTCATCCATCCCTTCTTCATCGAGTTTTTGGTCGAGCACGATATGTGCCCCGGGCAACTTGTTCCAAATGGATGGACGTTGCTCGTTTACTTTTTCATAACATGTAGGTTTTTGTCCATCGTCCTGAGGTTAGACCTGCACACGATGATCTTCGAGCTGAAGACTCTCATTGGTTTTAACTGCTTTGTATATTTATCTTCCCGATGAGAATTTATAAAGCCCCCAAAATGCCGAGCTCTCTTAAAGGATAGAAATCCAAATATTTTTTTATTCAACCCCAAGACATCGAGCACCCTTTTAGTCCTCGGTGGACTATCTCGAGCACCAAATGCTTTAATGAGGGCCAGACATACTTCGAGGTATTAGAGAAGGATAGACAGAGCATGGTCAAGCTCGACCCTCTAGCATATTGATGAGTGTTCTACACGCATCATATTTATGTCATTAAATAAGTTATTTTGTTACCTTTGATAGAGT
>CAIGRO010190222.1:0-10393 GCA_903798355.1 Fraxinus baroniana
TGCACCTGCAACCACTCACGGGTTTTATTCTCATGGAGGGTTTAGGGAAAGCTAAGGTTATCCCTATTACCCTTGAATAATTTTTAATATTATATAATTAAATATTAATAATCGAACTCTCTCCTAAAATCGCTGACTGTCGACGTTGACCGGTCAACGTCCGCGGTCCGCTGAGACTGAGCTTCAAGACTGGGTCCGCCACTGATCCAGTGAGTCAAAGGTGGAAAAAAATTTCCATGAAAAATAAAGTGTGTAAAATTAGGCAAAAGTGGAAGTTGGAATTTATTTTTCATTTTTCATAAAAAAATAATGGCTTATCAAACACACCCTTAGAAGAAAAGGGATTTGATCCTGCAACTGCTGGCATTTTTTACAATCTTATATCCTTACGATACCGTGGATTACAAAAAACTTAGGGTCCGTTTGATTGCAAAGGTAAAATTTGGGTGGAAAGAAAATGAATTACAGGAAATTGAATTACCTCTAATTTGTTTTATTAAGAATTGTAATTAATTGTGTTGGATTGATATAAATTTTCACCTGAAAATTTTAAAAGTTTGGTGTCTGTTTGACTTTATTTTTATGAACATTATCCATTAAAGTGATAATTTTTTTACCATTTGGTCGAGAATTTGTACAATTACCATTTTTTTTTAAAAAAAAAAATTACCTTACCGAATATTATACGTGACTTTGTTTTACATGGAAATTGTCAATAAAAATGATTAATTTTTTTTTTACTATTGTGTCTAGAATTTTTTTCAATTGTCAAAAAGAAAAAGTTGGAAAATCATTTTCCACAAACCATGGAAATATGAATTCCACCAAAATCAAGAAATTGTGCATGAGTGGAAACTAAGAAAAACAATTATAGGGAAAACTCTGCAATCACACGAGCCAAAACTTGAAAAATGGAAAAACAAGTTCTTACTTCCATTAAAAAATTCCATATCAATCAGGGCATTAGAACCTCAAGATTTTCACTTCAATTCAAGATAGAAGCAAAGTATCAAGAAAACTCGAGAATTTAATATCTGGAACTGAAGAAAGAATCTTGAAACCCTTTAGTTAATTTCAAGAAGAGCTTTAATTTTGGGGACGAAAATGGAAATTGGTTCAACTGAAAACTTTCAGAGATTTGACTTGGAAATGAAATCTGGGGTTTGAGGGCTTCGCTTTTGAAGGGTTGAAGAGGGCGTGGGATGGGGCAGGGGGTGTGGATTTGGAGTTGGGGAATGAGGTAAAAATATTTCTTTTATTTTTTAAAGTTGAAAAATTGAAAGAGATCACTTTGTCCTTCATTTTATAAATAATGTTATTTATCATTATAATGATCCAATATTAATGATGTGACAGCCTATATGAAATAATAAAATTGAACATTTCAATTTTTATGATAAATAAGAGTAGGAGAAAGAGAAATATGAGTGATAATGAATTGTCACGTCACCGATATTCTATCATTACAATGATAAATAACATTACTCTCATTGGTTGAAAGATGTTAGATTTTTAATTTTTAGGTTAACCAATGGTCAAATGAATGGAATATATCCATCCGCTCTTTCTGCTGCAACGAAATAAAAGTTTGAAACTGTGAAGGTAAAAATGAAAGGTTTGATAAAATTTACGACAAAATGAAATGTTGGAACCTGCAATTCTCTCTAAATTTTATGTTTCTAAATGATTATTTGTTGCACTCGTGTTCCTAACCTTTTAAAATTATTGTAACAATGTACAAAGAGCATTATTCAAATTATTTGGACGGTAATAATAGGGACGAGTTAAAGCATTTTGTACGGAAATTTATCCTCATTTTAATTCCCTTTTCTTTTTCCCAATTTTCCACCTTTCTTTTCTTCCAAGAATCTATGCGCATTTGTTGACTTTTCTCTCACGCACACAAGAATAGTAGAAAAAGGACAGAGATGGTCTTGTGGTCTGTCCCAACAACACCAAAGCAGCTCACCCTAACAGTTTGCGGAGTGTTGACCGGCGCCACCCTACTCGCAGTCGGTGCCCATCTTTCCTTCGCGAACATCGGTCCTCAACAGGCCCGAGCCCAGGCCCGCAAAGACTTCCTCAAAGCTTATCTCAGAAAGCTCCTCGAAGATTAATAATTGTGTTAATAATTACCATTTATCGGTCACTTCACTATATATATATACACACACACACACATACATACATAAAGCTTGCTATCCATTTCATCTTCAAGATTAATTTCTCGAGGTAACCAGCGTAAATTTGTTCTTTTTCTTTTTCAATATGCATATGTTTCGTGGGTTATTACAATTTAATTGCAAGTTGAAATCTTTTTTCATCATTTTTTCTTTCTGTCTACCTGAATGTGTCTCTTATTGTTCAGACTTGGTTTCTTGCTTATGAAATTTTTGTATATGAGCTTCGATTAATTTCTAATCGTTATTTGTTTTCGTTCTTCTATATTATTAGGGCTTTTGGTGGGGGTGGGTTGGCCGTAGTATCTAATATTAGGTCATAAATGACGCAATTCTTCGTGACATGTTCAATTGAGCTATTAAAAAAATTTAACACTCTGGGAAGTTTAATGTTATAATTCTCAATTAAGATTTTATTATTTTAGGATTCTAATAATGGATTGTAGCAATTGGGATTTTAATGAATCTTGAACTTGTTCCGGAACTGTTACTATCTGCTTCATAACTTGGAGATTATTATTAAAATTTATTTGTGATTGACATGTATATTGTGCATGGAGGGGAAAGTATTAATTGACCTTTATTACAATTTCTAGATGGTATTAGACACTAGTATAATTATGTTATTATTGGTCTATGATTTGCTTGGTTTTGAAGAGGAAGAGAAATATAATTATTCTCATTTATCATATTGACAGTCGAAATCCTGATATTTGTGATTCCTATTTAGCGTTCTCTAAAACTTTGATCCTAATTCATGGAGATTAATATGTTGAGGATTATGCAGTTAGTGGCATGGGCGCCAAATACCACCTTCCAGTGTGTTTAGGATATTGCTACTCGATTCGTTGTAGCCTGATGTGTGAATTCTGCATGATATGTTTGTTACTAGCTTCTTAATGATATAGATTAGAATGATGTATTTCCCTTTGTTGAATTCTGCTAGAAGTAATCAGCAAGACAGTTTGCAGAGTTGAGCAAGCAAAAACTTGAGAATCAGAATGATTGAAGGATAACTGTTTCATTCATTTCTTACATATGCAAAGATTAATTCTGCTAGAAGTAATCAGCAAGACAGTTTGCAGAGTGGATCAAGCAAAAAACTGAGAATTATCAGAATGATTGAAGGATAACTGTTTCATTCATTTCTTACGTATGCAAAGATTAATTTTGTTTGAAAGATGGAACTAGTTGTTTAAATGTTGCTCATATGAACAAGTGCTTGGCTGAGCTTTATATTAGTTGATGGAATCTTTTCGCGTTTGGTTTAATGTAAAGCATGTTTTGGATGTTCTGTTGACGTAAACTATCATAGATGGTACTTTCTTGTAGTTGAGGTATCTCAAAACAACATCAACTTTTAATTGAATTATTCTTGTTATTTTGCTCATTGTTTAATTGAAGATGAGTTGAAGCTTGATTTTTTCTTTCTTGATTGTGGTGATAATATTTCTAATCGAACTACTGAATGCCAGTCTGTTATCAAGAGATGATTTTTGGTTGTTGGCCACAACATCAAAGGACAGGGCTCAATGATGTCTTGCCTGAGGCCATCGCCTCCAACATCAACAATAAATAATTATATATCATCCCCTGCTTCGCAAGGTACAGTTCTAAACTGTTCCTTCACATGTTGTGCTTTTCATTTTTCTGTCATTTTTATGTATGATTGTGTAAATATATTGCAGAATTTTCTCATTCTGTGGGGAATACACCAACATCGAGTGTCCAACTCTCTCCCACAGTTAACCTCACTCAAGAGTACAGGTATGCAGTCGAAACGAGTTCCTTTGGCGAGATTCGGAATGTGATTCACCAAGATAGCTCTTTAGACCAATATATAGACCTAGAGCAAGCGGACTTCTCTCAGGAATCACAGCTGTTGGAAAAGGTTCTTCAACCAAGCCATGAGTTTATCCAAGATGCACTTTCACATATTAGGCCAAATACTCTTACCAAACTTGTTGATACCTACTTTCAACATAGTGAGCATACTTGCCTATTGTGCCTTAATCTATACCAGGGAGTCCACCGTGCTCGTCAACTCTATACCCCTCTCAGTAACCTTCTTGATGACCTTCCCCCAGAGTTTGACTTAGATTCATATTCAATTTCTGATTCCCAATGCAACTGGGCATTTGACATATTTCACCAATTCGACAGCCTCAATAACCCCTTCCTCTCATCTGGCTCTCACAACTTTGATGATATGCGTCAATGTTTCACCCAACTCAGACAACAACTTGGCCACAGGCTCAGAAAGTCACACTCTAGGGTTCACGTCATCCGGCGTACCTCCACAGGCTGTGCCTTGTGTTTAATAGCAGCTACTGTTGGAGTGGCCATATCAGCTGTTGTCTTAGCTACTCATGCCCTAGTTGCCCTAGTTGCCATCCCTATATGCCCTACAATGCTTCCTTCCAATATGTCTAAGAAAGAAAAGGCCCATCTAGCTCAACTTGATGCAGCAGCTCAGGGTGCTTATGTCCTTCATAAACACCTAGACACTATTGATCGTCTCGTGGCTCGTTTGTACACTACAATTGAGAATGACAAGCTTCTTATTCGCCTTGGATTATCGAGGGGCCCGGACAGGCATGCCGTTCAGGAGGTACTGAAGCAGCTACGAAGAAACCGTTCCAGTTTTGAGCAACAGCTGATGGATCTCGAGGATCATTTGTTACTTTGTTTTCTTGCAATAAATCGGGCTAGATCACTCCTTCTCAAAGAGATCAATCTCCATAATTCATTATCCACAGATACTTCTGGCTAGATAAGTAAGTTTTTTTTTTTTTGTATGAGAATCTTTATATGACCCATATGGTTTAGCACAAGTTCTCTCTCCCTCCCTCTCTCATTTGGACGCTTATAACTCCAACCAAATTTTAATCCGAAAAAAGGCTTCATCTTTAGTTCCATTCATCAAATAATTCTTGTTGACCATGGATTATGTTTCTTGGGATCTTTTGACAAAGATGTTTGATATCGACACCCAGGTTTCTATTTCAGAAAATTAATAAAAAAAAAACTTGCCCTGTAAAGCATTTAAAACTGAAGTTGAGATTACAGGTAGTGGTGTATTTAGAGCAAATTTCAATAAATCATTTTCAACTTGATCCTCAATAAAGATGACTTTTTGATGTAATTTCTGTCATTTTACCCCCTTTAACTATCTGTTAAAAAAAGCCATTTTCAAGTTAAATGGTGCTAACATAAACTGCAGAATAATGCAATCGATTGATAAAAAAAAATTATTTTCTTTTCTTTTCCTTGTGTATATGTGGTTTTGTGCATTATATACTTTATTCATTATTGATGTGGCATATATGTATCAAAAGAACCTTATATCGGTACATGTTGAAAAACGTTCACAATGAAACTCAATGTTCGAAATGAGTTTTAGCAAATGAAGTGAGTTTTTATGCCCTTATTCTTTGTTTCTCGTCATTTGTTGCCTTCTTATTAATGTTCCAATAACTCATCATCCGTTCTCCGTCAATTTTTGTCAGCAATCATCAGCTAATATTTTATGTGCTTAGGCTTTCACGAAGCCCTATTTTCAATTCAATTTTGCCGTCTTTATATGAAAATTCATGTGCACCAGGATGTTTGGCCTTGGACAAAGACAAATTTGATAACCAGGGCATCATACTTGTGGAATCATAAAAGTGAAGTCTAATTTTATTCGCTACCTACTTATAAAATGCACGATAATAAAGATTCATGTCTTTTCCAGGTAATATATTACGAAATCTATTTAGCAGGGATGACTACAACCTGCTTTTGTCATGCCCACTCCATCATGGCGAAACTCAGCCAGGTGGATTGTCTTCACAACAATCTACTGGGAGTGGAACCTGAAGAGCAAGGAATTCTCAAAGTTAGCATACAGAGACTGCTGGAAGCTCATTAGCTGCAATAAGATGTTTAGCTTGCTGATAGGAAGCCTGATAGTCTAACTCAGTTCTGATAAATTAATTAAACAATGCAAAATAATGAGCGAGTGTAGCATATTTAGTTGAATCCATCAATTTTTTGAGCAACTCGCAATGACGGCTGTCACAACTTCAAGTCTGCAGGCAAGTCCAATTTTCTCCCTTACTCCACATTTCATTATTTTTCAGGGCACAGACTCACAGACTGTAAAAGATAGCACTTTTATATTGATATTTTTCATCATTAAAAAAGGTTAGTTTAGATACTAGAAACTTTGCAATCCTCCAGAACTCGCTTTACTGGACATTTTCTATGTAAATTTTATTGACTCCTTGTTTCTCTTTTTTGGATCTTATTTAGCCCTATAACCTAAGGTTGGGTGCAATATGAGAATAAGTAAAGGATTCGTTCTGAATATTAATCCTGTTTTGTAAAGAAAAAAAATGGAAACTCCTTTCCAAAATATTTTGGCTGACAGTAATCTTTCTCAGTAGGCAGGTTAATTTGCAGTGCACATCTCCAAAAATTAGGTTCTCAATGTCCGTCCAAGTTATCTGAATAGGAAATTCAGTTTGGCAATGTCCTGATAATGTCAAATATATGACAATTTTATTATGCCCATGTTTAGTCCCCATGTGTGAAAACTCATTTTTCTCCAACCTCATTTTCAACTACACATTTCATTGGACCCACAAATTTTACTAACTTTTCAACCACATATTTCACCAACTTTTATCAAAATCTACTAAAATCTATTTCTGTTGAAACCAAACAGGGGCATATGCAGTTGAATGTTTTTCATAAATTACATAGAAGTTAGGCCCTCCACCATACTATAGACATGCTGGTTTCTTTTCTTGAATTGTTGAGGTCAGACTGTCACCAAAATGAATGGATGAGTTTTATTGTTGCTTGATGGATTGAACTTGAGAATGTCGTGGTGTCTCTCGTGTTAAGTTTTGACAGTTGAGTTGGACCATTGCTTGCCGAATTACTACGTTTCATGGTGTGTGAGGATGACACCTCTATATATACTGATGCTTACATAGACAGCGTGGTCTACTTCTTGGTGGAGCACGTTCTCTATGCACTATCTAGCACTGTACATTAACTATCCGGTATTAAAAGCAGTAGTAGTCCTCCCCAAGGCAGCTCTAGTTTTCCTCCTTTAGTGCCAACTTTGTCAAGCAATATGACAGTACAGGATGACTTTGGTTATTAAGGTTGTACTCAAATGGGGATGTGCTGTTGAGGGGCGATGAGAGGTGGGCATTCATTTAATGTATGGGTCCACATAATTATAACAGTTTGAAACCCGTCATCTATGAGGATTTAAGTGCTATGGTGTTGAAAGATAGGGACAGTGAAGACCCAAGTGTCATTGAAGTATATGATCAAGACTGCAATTGTTACTTTTTCTCAAAGAAGTAACAATATTACTTGTCAAAAGCCATAAATACATTTCAAATCACAGGCAGGGAATATCACCTTTAAGCCTAACAAAATTCTGGGAAAATACTCCAACAAACTCATGGTAGCCTCTTTGCCCGTGCTGCGCTAGGGGTAGCCTCTTTGCCCGGAAGCACTACGTACTCCATCAGCCTGTCATTCATGATCCGGACCATCATAAAATTTAAGGAAATTATACTAGGGGCGTGTTCAGACGTGTTTAAAATTCAATTAAAATTGAAAATATAGTCGTTTTTGAGTTTTACTCGTCTAATAAAAATCAATAATAATAGTTAATTTTTTAATTTTAATCCGATTTTAATCTCTATTGAACACTTCCTAAATTCAGGATATGGACAACCAAAGAGGTTAGGACAGGTCGGCCCACAATTCAAATTTATTGGTGAAAAGTTCCAAACTTGTAGACACGTGCAACTGACTTATCAAAGTCTAATGTTGAGCTGCCTTTTTTGGCCATAAAAATTGAATTCTTTCATTAACATCCTCTTGTATATGTGACGGTTCAATTTAACGTTCGACAATTCACATGAAAGTTTAAAATAATATTATTTAACATTGGAGACTAAATAGATCAGAAAATACTTCTAATGACTAGGTCGAAATCTTTCTTAAACTTGAATGACCGTTCTTTATATGTATATTTCAAGTGTATATATATGTGCATGTTCGATATGACTTGAAATTCAATTAAACTTAAAAATATAATCGTTATTGAGTTTCACTCGTCTAATAAAAGTCAACAATAACGATTAATTTTTCAATTTTAATCCGATTTTAATATCTACCGAACACGCTCATATATATATCGAAGCAACACTAGGTTTGTACTCAACTAATATTTTAGGAGGGAAAAATAATTATAATAAGGAATTTACAATTAACCATAAATATAATAGAGAATTAAGGAGAGAATTAACCAGAAGCAATAATAAAAGTAAAAAAAAAATAAAAATAAAACCTTCAATCGTGTGCTTTTCAAGTGAATTAATGTTGGACCTTGTTACATGTACAAAATGGTGTCCAAAATGGCCAGTGACGGCCCCCTATTGGAGGAGTGGCTGTGGGGCCAGCCGCCCCTCCAATAGGGGGCCGCCACTTGACCATTTTGGACACCATTTTGTACACTATTTTGTACATGTAGCAAGGTCAATAGTATAATCAATAATCAATCTGAAGCATAATCAAACAAAATAAAAAAATAAACTAAATAATCAAACCGATTTAATTGTCCCTGCTTGTGGCAGCAACAGCTTGCTGTTGTGAGCTGCGGCTGGACCCGAGAGAGAGAGAGAGCGCGAGCGAGCGAGAGAGAGAGAGAGAGAGAGAGAGCGAGAGCGAGCGGGAAGTGAGTGAAAAATTAGGGTTGGACTTTTTATATATCACCTGAGTTTTGAAAAATGAAGTTGGTCTCTGATTTTTGATTTGTAAACTTCAAACCCCTGATTTTTTGTAATTTCCATTAATTCTTTCAAAACGCTTTTTATTTTGAATACTCATTATCAAATACATACTAATTGGATAAAAAATTTTACACATAAATTTTAAATTTTTTCACACGTTCTCTAAAATTTATTATTCAAAAAAATATTTTTCCAAAAAGATAACCACCAAACAAGGGATAAAGAGTCAAAGAACAATTGTAGCAATATTGTTTAGCACTTGTTTACAATCATTACCATGATCTTTTTGGAATTAAAAAATAAAAAAAATTTAAATTTACGTTTAAAATAGGGTTAATTTCACAAATGGTCACTGAAATTATTTGAAAATTTCAAAACGGTCACTTAAGTTTCAAAGTTTCAGAAATGGTCACTGAAATTTAAAATTTCTTTCACAAACGGTCACTGAATTTTCAGATTTTTTAGTCAAGTTTGAGACAATTTTTCGACAACTTTCGACCACCAAAATAGTCGATTTCGGATACTGTTGGAAAGCCCACGATATCTTCTTCAATTACCACCAAAAATCTCGTCAAAACTCCAAGTGATTTGTCCGGAATAAACCCACGAAGTCGGCAACCGAAAATTGTGAAAATCTGCCCATATTTTCAGATTTTTTGGGCAAGTTGAAGCAATTTTTCGACAACTTTCGACTACCAAAACCGTCGATTTCGAATACCGTTGAAAAGCCCACAATGTCCTCTTCAATTATCACAAAAAAACTTCCCAAAACTCCAAGTGATTCGACCGGAATAAACCTACGAAGTCGACTACCAAAACTTGGCAGATTTTCAGATTTTTTTGGTAGCTGACTTTGTGTGTTTATTCCGGCCGACTCCCTAGGAATTATGGGGAGATTTTTTGTGATAATTGAAGATGACATTGTGGACTTTTCAACGGTATTCGAAATTGGCAATTTTGGTGGTCAGAAGTTGCCGAAAAAATGCCGCAAATTGGTCCAAAAAATCTGAAAATCAGGGTAGATTTTCACAATTTTCGGTTGCTGATTTCGTGGGTTAATTCCGGTCAAATAACTTGGAGTTTTGGGAAGATTTTTGGTGATAATTGAAGAGAACATCGTGGTCTTTCCAACGGTATTCGAAATCGATGATTTTAGTGGTCGAAAATTGCCGAAAAATTGCCTCAAACTTGTCCANAAGTTGCCGAAAAAATGCCGCAAATTGGTCCAAAAAATCTGAAAATCAGGGTAGATTTTCACAATTTTCGGTTGCTGATTTCGTGGGTTAATTCCGGTCAAATAACTTGGAGTTTTGGGAAGATTTTTGGTGATAATTGAAGAGAACATCGTGGTCTTTCCAACGGTATTCGAAATCGATGATTTTAGTGGTCGAAAATTGCCGAAAAATT
>CAIGRO010190275.1:0-12331 GCA_903798355.1 Fraxinus baroniana
AAAAAAAAAAAAAAAAAAAGCTGGTGCTTCTGAAAATGTAACTTAATTGTATCATTTCTGTGTGTGAGTTCTTTGTAATTGTTCTGAAGGAATTTTCAGATATAAAAAAACGAGTTGAGCAGATTAAGAAAACGAAAAGGGATCAAGTCAGTGCTATTGGAAAATAATTAGTCAAGGGACTATCAACAATGTGAATGAATATTATGTTTAATTTTTTCTTGTTAATGTTCTCTAACTTGGATTAAAGTATGTAATAACAATAGTGGTTCTTAACCAGCATATGCCTCATCTCATGAGACATCAAAATCATAGGGCCAATCGCAATTTCCTGTTATAACATTGACAGGTCAATGCAAAGACATGTTGATTTATTAAGTCTGTTATAATATGCCAGTCCCCAAAAGTGGAGTGTACCGTTCCACAACCAAAAAGCTAGATGAGCAGGTATTGCAGCCACATTTTATATCCAACATTAAAACCCTGCCTACAAAAGCATATCAATTCAATCGCAGCTAGTGTTGGCGGCAAAAGGGAAAATATACTAATGCATTCAGTTAAAATCAACGTTAACAATCAGATAAGCTGTGTAGCTTGAACTCGGGTGCAGGTGTTGGATACAGGTACATATCAAAGAATCAGATTCTTTATTATTCTAAAAACTAGAATATGGGGATACGGCGAAAAATGATCCAAATTTTGGACAAGGGCATGTGGGGATATCTTACAAACATTTTAGAAATTTATATACTAATATAGTGCATTTTCTAGAAAAATATAAACTGTTCAATTTTAAATTTAAAACAAATTTAGTTGTGAAGTCATCACAGGATTATCGTAATAATTAATTGTGAACAACCTTTTTCTTGTGTGAAGTGACGAGTAATAAACACGTATATGGACAAATAATCCACCAGAAACTTAAAATCACAAGAGCCCAACTCTTTACTCTGTTAAGCAAGACAAAATCATGAAACCCCCAAAGGCAAAGGAGAATAAAAAAAATATCATTTACAAGAAGTGAACAAAACCTGTATCCAAAGCTGTGATTGGACATTATCCCGTGATCCAGAAGTGACCATTCCTCCGGCCACTGGAGCAGAAGGCACCTTACCACGTATTGCAGGAATAGCAGATGGTTGAGATGCAGCCCAGTAGTCCATACCGATATTAAGGTTAGTGGTGGGACCAGGAATACCACCTGCACCGCCAGACACTGACATGATGGGCATTTGTTGACTCATCATTGAATGGTGTGTATTTGGCCCTCCATTATGAGAACCATGTGTACCACCACCATTCTGAGATGCTTCCCCTGTAGCAAAGATATTCGTGAAACAAATAGCCAAGATAATGGTTGCATAGGAAGAAAACATTCTTTAAATTGCACCTGAATCTTGCGGGCCTCCTGTCTTCATTTGTGACTCCTGTAAAGCAGAACAGAACAAGTATTAGAAGAAACGAAGTCCTTGTTTAAGCCTCATTCTTTAAAACTCATTTTCCCCAAACTCATTTTCAACCATATATTCTCTGAGTAAAATAATTTTGCACATTAATTCAAAACTTTTTCCAACTTTTTAACCATATTCCCCAAGAAAATCATTTTTTCATAAAATTTGCTCTAAAAAATGGGGCTCAAACAGGGGCTAAATCTCTTGATTTTATTTTGTGCTCACTTGGATAAGTACTAAAACCACTTCCTCATATGAGTTAAAAAATAGCCAACATCATTCAAAACACTTTTACCGAACCATACATCTTGATTTTAAGAAGCTTAACAAGGAAACTTCGATGGTAAGCTTAAAATGTTCCTTTCTGTTAACCATATAGTATTGTTAGCAAAAAGAGTACAAAATTTACATGAAAATCTATGAGCACACTTAAATGCTTTAAAATATGGTAAAGCAAAAACCATGGTCATCTTTGATTAGAAGTAATAAAGGACTAAGATGCTACACGTCAGCGGTATGCAGATGTTCCTTTCTTAGGTTATGATGCCAAATAAATTGCATTCTGTTCAATGAATATTTAAGAGAATAAGGGTCATCTACAGAAAATGTAAATAATGCCCTTTCAAAAAAGAAAATGTAAATAATGCATCAAGATCAATGGCATATTCTGAAACTTCGCCTCAACTTTAAAGATGGCTAGATGCAAGCAGATAACTGTCACACTGACATTAGTCTGATAAAACTACGATACCCAGTGACAAGTTTGTGATTCTTACATTTTGAGAATTTTCATCACTTCCTTCACTTGATCCTTCACTTGCACTCTCAGCACTGCAAATTGCATTTACGGAAATTTCATAAATCACGAACTGAAACATCATCATATTCCCACCCATTTTCGACATTGGCATTAAAAGATCATATTAATTCATCATTTTGTTGTTGTTAGTATGTAATAAAGAAAGGGGGAGAAGACCAGAGAGAGAGAGAGCATACCAGAGGGAGAGTGATCAAATACCACCCTTACCCACCCACTCATCCCAAATAAAAGAAGGCACGCATATTAATATTTCGTTAAGTTAGAAGGGAAAAAAAAGTGCACAGTCACATATATAAAAAAACAGAAACAACTACACATCCAAATAAGTAAACACGACAGCAATTCTCAGGATCATTTTAACATCTACTACTGGAACTTATTTATGACCAGTCCCTTTGTTTGTTTCACAGATTTACTCTACCTTCTGGAATAGACACCATTTGCAGATGCTCCTGATGTTTTACCGGGTTCGCCGTTCTTCCCAGTAATCATGTTCAAAGATCCCAAACGTCCCTTCGATCTTTTGATGGGAAGTTTTTCCTTCCCCTCAGATGACTTGCCATCCACCTCCATGTTTCCAGGTGCATTACCCTATCATTAAATATAAAATATTATCCAATTAATTTATGGAAAGGCTCAAACAGTAGCAGCAATGGAAATAGAGCACATTTTAAAAAAAGAAAAAGTAAAAAAGGAAGAGAAATGAAAGTTTGTGAAGACAACTCACAGAGGCTTCAGCAATACCATTTGGAGAAGACATGGCAAAAGGACTAAAAGGATAAGACCCCTAATTTAGTTGAAAGCATAATACAAAAAAGTCACGCCCACTAGAGGAATATGATTTTAAATATAACTAAACAACAAGATCAACAAGAAAATACCGGAGGCATGGTTGGATGTGCATATATGCCCCCATGAGGATACATAGCGACATATGGATGTGGAGGAGTACCATATGGTGGCATAAATTGCTGTAAGATAAGTTCAAATAAAAATTAATGAATAACAACTTGGAATGTAAGTCTAAAGAGTATAGGTATCATAACATTATCAACTAGAATGAGAATCAAAAATTAAACCAACATAAAAAATTCTAGAGAATCCTCTCTAAAGTATCAAGGACAAACCAAAAAAAGGGGTTTAATATGCATCGATGTACGATATTCATCCCTTTAAAAAGTCGAGTACAATATTCTCACCAAAGGTCTTCAAAAACATCTATCTAAACCCATAATTATTAAGCTGCAAATGGTGATTGTATTTGAGCCAACTTGAGGGGGAGCGATGAAAAGGCTGGTGTGCACACTCACGGATAGCAAATCCTGTGTCTGGTAAACTATCAATCAAATCAATGTTTTACCTTTTGTAAAATACACTTGGAATTTTTAGCTGTTAAGGGAATATAATTAGTGATTTAGCACATTTCCCATTTTTGCAAATTATTTATTTCTACTATGTAACCATAGAATATTTTAATGTTTTCTTGCCCTTTAGAGGGATCCTAAATTTTCTCTCCGAGTGTTTCTTATTATTCCAAAAAATTATTTAATCGAGGACGAAAATGAGTAAAGAAATTAGTTGCATGGAATTCCTATTAAAGTGTGGAACAGAACAGCCGACGTGGGAATTATATGGTTGAAAAAATTATTCAATGAGAATTTAAAAAGGAAAAAAGATGTAGACGTGTGGAGGAAGAGTATTATGGTGTCTACCAATAAGATACAGAGTTATAAAGTTCATGATTCACAATAAACTAGGGAAGAGACTGATTAAAGCATATATCAAGGTGTAATTTACAAGTCTCTCAAAACTATAAATCACTTAGAAAATTAACGGAAAAGTACAGAGGAAGCACACAAGATTTGCAAAAGGTGTCTATTGATTTAGAAAAAGCGTAGAAAGAGTGAACAAGGATATGTTATGGTACGTGACAGAGAAAATGAAAATTTATTAGATATGTCAACATCATTAAGGGTATATAAGATGGAACAATTATGGATGTGATATGTGGTGGCCATAGTACACACAACTACAAGCTTATACCAAGATTCTATCTTACGTATTCATTTCTTTACTTCATCATGGATAAGCTCACAAGACATACCAAGAATAGGGTTCCTTGACGTATGTTATTTGCTGCTAACATAGTTAAAAATCTAAGTACCTTGAAATTTAAATATTTTATGTTGAGCAGAATGAAAACTAAGATGGAGTACATTAAATGTCCTTTTAATCATAATAGAAATAAGGATGATGATGATGATGATGATGATGAAGTCTATAGAGGACTAATAATGTTTAAGTTCAATTATAACAAGGACATGAAGAGAATCAAATGCATATGTAGGATAACATAGAGAAGTACACAGGAGTTTTATGTGGAAGAAAAAACCCCTAGAAGGTTAATAATAAGTTTATGAAATGATTATTAGATGAGCTATGCTTTTTACCAAGAGTGTTGGGTTGTCAAAATGTAATTTTGTCCATATGATGAGTAAGGTGAAGTATTTAAGATGAATGAGGTCGTAGTAGAAATGATAAGATAAAGAGTATTTATACCATCAAGGGGAGGTAACACTAATTAAGGATAACTTCAGGGAATGATAATTATAGTAAGGTCATGTCTTACATAGACCTAAAAAAGCTTTCACTCACAAAAGTGAAGAAATCATATTAAAATATTGAACGAAAGGGATATATCGAAACTGATAAAATATGATGTGGTTGCAAGGTATACGATTACACTGGATCTTCTAGTTGATGCAGCAATCAAACATGGTGGCTAAACAGAATTCTTGTTTTTCTTCTATCCAACTCGTTGCAACCTACGCACATATCTTCCTAAAATAACTGCATGCATCACCAATCCACATATTCTTCGAATCCAATCATTAATCCTAAATCCTCTAACCTTGCAGCACAAGTTCTGAAAAGTCCAAAAAGCCAAGGGCCACTGTTCCTCTAAACAGTCCTACTAGTGTCCCAAATCCGTTGAAGATATAGGGAAAAATGCATTCTTTCCTCAAAACTTTCAGAACAAATATCAAGTTTTGTAATGATCCTAATGTACTTTTATACTATTCCTTCCTCCCCTAACCTTGCATCATCCTCCAACACCACCACCTTTCCTCTCCCATACAACTACCTCCCCTACTCCATGCAACTGATTCTCCTCTCCCTCCTCTTTCCCCCCATTTTTTCTCACAGCTCTCCATCCCATTTCCCCTATATCTCTTCCTTCTACTTTGGAGTTCAGGAGCCCTGATTACAAAAACTGGGTAGACAGCAGGATAAGGACACAGGGATGATGGACACCAGGGGAGGGGAACAGGAGGGTAGGGGGGCAACAAGAAGAACAGTTGAAGGGGCAGGGAGACAGCATCAGAAGGGGGGACAGGGGAAGGCAAAGGTGGGATGGGGTGGAGAAAATGACGAATACGAGAACACCATTTTAGTAAGGGTACCTAAGACATTTGACGTTGCAAAAATTTTCAAGCTTGGGTTTTTTTCACTTTGACTAGTCAAAGGGGACTTCTAAAAAGAATGAATACCAACTCCATTCCATATCAAGCACAAGTTCTAATAAACTACCATTAGGCATCAAGTTGATGTAAAACCCCCCACATTTTCAACTTACCAAAGTTGTCCTACCTCACAAGCTTTTCTATAAGAATAATAACATGATTTAGATTCTCCTACTTCACAGGCTTTCCAATAAGAACAATTATATTATTTGAATTATCAATCAAAACTAGCCCCAAATAGATGGAAAACGGTCCAACAAGAGGTCAACAAAACAACAATTACGGTTAGGAGACTGTTGAGCAATGTGTAGGGACATACTTCCGTAGAAATGTATAAGCCACAGTTTACAAGCAACCAGGCAAAACATATGATCCATGTAGACAACTGTGAAAGCTCGGTAAAAGTAAGTAGTCAAATTGATCAGCTGAATTAAACTTACTACATTTTTATTTTTACTTTTCCTTTTTCAGCTTTTTAGTTAATACACTTAGATTTCCTTTGCTGAGAAGAATTTCCAGTAGCTTTATGATGATTGTACGTGACAATTGGCATGTAACACCTACTAAGCCAATACAACATAAATGGGAAAATATACCTGAATTCCCCACATATAGGGGTGTGCCTGAGGACTTGATGCCAAGAATCCATGTGGAGGCATAGGAGAATATGCCTGCACAAATAACCAACACCCTATAATAATGTTGAGAAAGGAGGCATAAAGTCCAAGTGGGCTATCTCTTAGAAACTTTAACCTGAAAGCCAGACCAGTCTCCAGTAACCGTGCCTGTGGCCGTAGCTGAAGGCTGCTCCTGAAATTCCCACCAAAAAATAACAAAAATAAGTGACTGAAATTTTTTATTTTTCTGATATTGCTACAAGCCTACAACTAACATGAATGGAAAAAAGAGTCAGTGTATCATATTACCTGTGAAGTAGGAGTTTTGGGATCCTTTGCTTCCTTCCCCTCCTTAGAGGATTTGTCCATCTCACTACTACCCATGGTTTCAACTATGCGACCTCCTCAAATATCAAGACCATGCTGTTACAGACACATACAGCCGTATTCAAAAAAGTTCAATAGAATCACCAATTTAAAGTTCAAATATATGCAGAGATATACATGCATTAATACTTGGTGGAAAAGACAACTTAGTTAAAAATTTAACTTGAAAAATGGTCCATTACAGATATGATGTAAATACTTAGCCCCTGTTCGGTGGGGATAAAATCAATTTTTTAGTAGATTTTTATAAAAGTTGAAGAAATATGCGGTTAAAAAGTTGTGGGACCATGAAATATGTGGTTAAAATTAATTGTCAGCTTTGACTTCGATTAAAATCTAAATCTTAATCCCTACCAAACTTGTGCTTAATTTGAAAGCCATATTTCGGGTATGCCACTAATAACCAACGAAAGGCAAGTGCTTTTCCTTGTGTGGAACGATTCCTAGGGGTTACATTACCACTTCAGTCAATCGGAAAGAAAAAACAAGGAAAATTATCTCCGGGATCACCCTTTTCCGGGTAATACAGAAACCTCAAAAGCACCTCATCGACAAGAAAAAATCTTTTACAAGCCACGGAAATGCTAGGATCTAATATTATACACAGAAGGCCCTATATCACATATGCACGAATATATTCTACTGAGGGCCTAATGACAGGACATTCTAATGATAATTCTTCATATGTTTAGATTAAAATGAACACTGTTCAAGCAAATATAATAGTCATCAACTCACTTTCCACAACAGTCCATCATTACACAAGTGTATCCACAAAACATAAACTAAAATACGAAAATTATGTTTGGAACTCACATAAGTTTACACAGACGCAAAAAGTTATATGTATAATCATTTGCTTACCTTAAAAAAAAAAAAATTTAGACTCTCGAAGCTTAAGATAATCGTGAAACTTCACATAAGTATCAAAATGGAGCTTAAAAACGAAAAAAAGGGCTGAGCTTGATGAAGTTAAAAGATAAATTACCGGAAAACAACCAGCTGTGACTCGGAGAATCTGAACTCAGTGAGTCAATTTAGCTACATAGAAAAGCTCAAAAGTCAAAACGCACTTTTTCTCTAACTATAAAGAATGCCCTGATGAACGTATACCCAAAAAGATATATCTATAAAGAAAAATGGCATATATAATTGGTAAAATTCAATTTCAGGGCAAAATTTATGGAGGCTTTTACATCGAAGAGAAAGTCGATAAATTACTGAAAAGATTTAGAGAGAAATTTTTAGGGCTTTGTTTACTATATCGTCGACATGGGTGTCGTTGTCCCGAGGATTTACAGAGAGAGAGAGTAGCTGAATTGTTGGCCGTGCATATCTCAAGTAAGTTGATGATTGGGGTTTGATGAAGCCGTGAACAGGATCAACGGCTGAGATGGTGAGTTATTTTTCGCATTTGATGATTTGAGTGCTAATTGTTTCAATGGTCAGTGAACTTATATCTATGTCTTCTATCCCTCCTTGAAGTTTAAAATGTCGATTTTTTACCACTGAACTTTAAAAAACGTTGTATGTTACTCATTGGCATAACTTCCGTCTCAAATCTCTAACAAAATTGGTGATGTAGCTGACAAAATGCACATGCGGTGTCCCGTCACATAGTTAAAATTTGAAATAGTTGAATTTTGACAACTAAATTTTGGAAAATGTCTTTTATTGCTCCCTGAACCTTAAAGTGATCGAATTTTGACCACCAAACTTTGATATTGTCGAACTTTGTCCACTAAATTTTGAAAAACGTTTTTTATTGCTCACTATAAATTTATATTTAATTAAGCTTCTATTTATCTCCATTTAAAATAAGACTTTGTAATTCTCATATTCATTTTTAACAACATATTTATACAATAAAATGTTTTACACGTAAATTCAAAAGTTTTTTAACCGTATATGACTATATTCTCCAAAAAATACTATTTAAAACTCATTTTTTTTAAAATAATAACCATGCTAAATTCGGATTTAATTTTATTTCAACAATAAATATATTTTGTGTTTCATTACAATTAATAGTCATTTCATTTACACAACATTGCAAGCATTACCTATATTACTAAGAATGATTACTCAATTACACAATAGTTAAATTTAATTTTGTAGAATTTTAAGTTATTTTCATCAAAATATTTGAATTTTACAATGACACTTATAATGAATTTGCTGTTAAATAAAATTAAATCCAAATTTTAACAACAAATTTTAATTAAATTCAATTTTATTGAGAACTGTAGAAGACGTTTTTCAAAGTTTTTGGTAGAAACTCGAGCAACTCAAATTTTAGTGGCCGAAATTCAACTATCTCGAAGTTCAGTAGTCAAAATTCGACCTCACAAAATTCAATTGGTATTAGAACACATTTTTCAAAGTTTAGTGAACAACTGAAGACATTTTCCAAAATATAGTGGCCCAAATTCGACTACCTCAAAGTTTAACAGCATGATGGGATGCCACATGTGCATTCTGTCAGCTACATCATCAATTCCATTAAATATTTGAAACGAAAGTTAGCCAATGAGTAACATCCAACGTTTTTCAAAGTTTAGTAACCAAAACTTGATGTCGTAAATTTTAATGACCAATTGAAGGCATAGACATAAATTCAGTGACTATTGGAACAATTAACTCGATGATTTGATGTACCTTTTAGTTTGAAAAGAATTGAAATTTTGCAAAATGGTCCCTAACTTATGGGTCCTCATGTGATTTCAGTACCTTCTTTTTTCTCGGCACATATTGTCGTAGACATGAAATTTCTTACTGTTAAAATGAGGAGGTACACAGATAACTCTGTATATTGAAGGTAAATTTTCATTTCTAAATTTCAAATTAAATTACGGAAAATTATTTTCGCTCGATCATGTTACGCTTCGATAACTTCCAATTTCTCCGGAAGTTGTGGATCATTGTTCAATACGTTATCTACTAATAGTGTTATGCAAAAAAAAAAATTTAAAAAGTTCTTCCCGATTTAAAGAATTAGTGCTATATGCGGGAAGATTTCGAGTCCGTGCAAAGATGAGATAAACCATTCTTAGCACTTGTCTGGGAGGGCTTAAAAGCTAGATTAATACTACTTTTTTGACCGTTGCTACAGCCAACGGTAACAATTTCAAAGCAAGTTGCAGGATCTTGTGCCACATGTGTCAGAATGCAACGGATTAAAAATCTATTCTTGGCTGAAATAATCTCTCCCAGACAGGTTTTTAAATTAGGAGACAATATAGCGAGTTGGTAAGCTTACGAATTAAATTAACTTTCAAGCTTACCAAACATACTATTAACCAACTGCTTTAGAAATATCCAAATCGAGTTTGTCAAAAAGGGAAATTTACGATCGAGATCCTTTGTATAGTGTGTATTCAAACGTGTGTATTTACTTTTTACCTATCATATGTTATTAAAAATTACAAACTGATCATTGAAAAATGTAAATAGATCAAAATACACAATCAAAAATAAAAAGCAACGACCACGTATTACATCACACCAATTTTTGTTTTTTTTTTTTTTTAAGAAATCAATTACTATTTCATTTTCATCTAAAAGTTTAATATTGCTTTTCTCATCCATCTATGTATCCACAAATTAATATTGGCTTATTAGCACAAAACGTCCATACGTTTGACATTTAGTGTGCAAAACGTCATTGCATTTCAATTTTTTGTATTTTCATCCCTATTTCCACGTTTCATTACGAAAAATATCGTTTTCTTCAATTTTCATCACTTGATATTTGTCATTTTACAAATTTTTATAGAGAGAATTTTTATATGGACGTTTTGTGCTAATAAAAGTCAGATTGAATCTGCCTCTATTTCTCTCTTTAGCTGGATTCTGCGTGTGTTTATATATATAAAGTGCCTATGAAACGGAATTTATTGGTTTAACGGAAAAAATAACGAAATTTCTTGTTTTAATGGAAAATCTAACGGAATTTCTTGTTTTAACGGAAAACTCATAACTTTAATGTACAACTTGAATTTATTTAAAACCTTAGGGGCTAAAACTTAAAATTTAATCATAATCCTTAAATTGCAGCCAAGGACTTTAACATATCAAATTTACACAAGAAGTCCACGCCTCCTCAACTCCCAAAAATAAAAAAAAAATCTTAATCTTCCATGATCGAAAAACCTTAATAGAGAAGCTCTTCCTCCCTTTTCATGGCTTGTGCCCCCAAGAAACCGTAGTGGCCGAGGGTTGGGGGCGGGCGGCTGTGCTTGCCCATCATTTTAGTTGGATTAATCATGGGCGCAATAATCATCTTAGTTCTAGGCAACTAGATACGTCAAGAGGCTCCGTTAAACCACTTTCAATGGATGGTGAAATCAAAAAATTTGAAGGTAGTTTTATTATTTTCTATTAGGAAGATCTGCTTGTGTGATGTACATGCATGATTGAGAACTATAATTGCAAATTTAATTCAAAGTGGTCCTTTTTATGAGCGCTATAGGAAACAGTTATTCTGCATTAACGAGGAATAATACAGGTTGTAATTATAATATTTAGCATCGTTAAAGCCATATTTATTTTGGTTGCTTGCGTTTTATTCATTTGGTGAACTATAATTGTGTTTTGGTGAGGGATAATTTGTCCACCCTCATATTTCTAATGTTACTCCATCTACAAAAGGGGTAAACTATTGGAAATTACCCCAGACCGATTTCATTTTCCAAGTAATAGGAGCATTTACCTCGAGCAACTTCTTAGCTGATAATTATCTCAGTTAGGACTGTAAATCGTACATTTTTGCTTTATAACTTTTGTTAGTTTATCATTTCTTTATTCATTGGCTTCTGTAGATGTAATAGTCAAGGCTCTTTCTGAACATATTGTCGATTCGAAGGAGAACATGGACAGTAATCTACTCGCTTCCTTTTCGTAGTGGAAATGTGGTAATATTAAGTTGGATAGTTATTTTACAGGTTGAACAATTGGGACTCCGGAAATGATTGTCCTTGCATTTTAATCGTTTAATTCAATTTTAATCTTTTAGTTTTACATAAAATTTTATCCAATTTGGTTGAGACAAAGCTTTCAGGAAATGAGTAATTCAGTTTACTTTTGTACCACATTCTCTAAAATGCTGTGTTCATGATGTTAACACTTCAATATTTTGCCGACAATAGGTAGATATGCAATTGATTTGGTCNTAATTCAATTTTAATCTTTTAGTTTTACATAAAATTTAATCCAATTTGGTTGAGACAAAGCTTTCAGGAAATGAGTAATTCAGTTTACTTTTGTACCACATTCTCTAAAATGCTGTGTTCATGATGTTAACACTTCAATATTTTGCCGACAATAGGTAGATATGCAATTGATTTGGAAATAATTTTTTGAAAGATTTTTGTGCTCCATGCGATGAGATTGATGAAAATATTATTTATGTATCTTCAACCAGTTAAAACAGTGGATCATTTTAGAGAGAGAAATTGCTCACCGGTGCATTCCACATCTGTGCCTCTTGGAAAATTGTCTTATTTATTCTTGAATCATTTTTGTACATATGCTTTA
>CAIGRO010190288.1:0-21285 GCA_903798355.1 Fraxinus baroniana
TTTTTAGTATATTTTGATAAAAGGTAAATAGTTATGACTTCCATAAAATATATTATTAAAATTAATTGTTAACTTTGATTTAGATTAAAATTTAGATTTCAATTGGATACCAAACATGATTTAAAAAAAAAATCTCCGAAGTTGGGGGGGCACGTGCCCCCCAGGACCCCTGGGTCCGCCAGTGTCAGTACCAATATGATATCTTAGGAAAAAAAATTATTTCTAGACAGCTTAATGTATCATTTTGAATTTAGTTATGTGTAGCCGATGGATACTGTCTTTGTTGTTTGATGCTTTTGCTTTGCTTGTATATTGCTGTCTACTAAAAAATTGAAATGGATAAGAACTTTTGGTGTTTGTTTCTCTTGTTTGTGTGTGATGCGAGCAACGAACATCGTTTTGCAGGTAAGTTGAGCCAACAATAAAGACCTATTTACTCGTTCAAGCAGAAGTTGGTTCGCCACTAGTGGCAAACTGATTTTGATATAAAGTTGTACTTTTTCTAATGCACAATATTTGAGGAGTCCATGAGTTTTGAGGGTATGCGATAAGTTATAGCTTTGTTGAAATTTTTCCTCAACGGTGTCTTAGTAAGACTCCAAGTCCTCTTTTCTTACCCGGGTTATATTTATTGTAAAATTATTACGTTTATGAAGTCATTTGGTGAAACAAGACTATCAAATATCTTATTCCTTGAGGTAACTTTTTTATGTTAGAAAATTCTCACATTGAAAAAATAGATGTAGAAAATTTGCACAAGAATAGATCTAATAGCTTTATGGTTAAGATGTATAGGATTTCCCTCCATAAACGTGTGCATCATCTAGTCAAACACTCAGTCAAATTAATTTGTTCATCTATTCTGAAAAAGCCATAAAAGTTCCAATTTGGAAGGAGACCACTGAATTCAATACATTACTTATTGCTTATAACCAGAATTTAATGGCACCACTTGCAAAGTGAAGTGGTAATTGTAGTTAAAATGGGACTTATGATCTCATTGTATGAAAAGTAAAAAAAAAAATCGTGATCTTAAAACTTCATGTACTATGCGAGATGGATCCATCCCTCTGAAAGAATTGATTATTCGGTTGAAAATAAGAGTCACGAGTGTCATACAACATCCCTATTTTTTGAATACATATAGAAGACTATGACTGCGGCATATGATAAATCTTCATCAAACATAATTCATGAACTGTTGAAATTGATGTTAATAAATTTTCGATTTTGTGTTTTACAAATAGCTTAGCTGAACTCAATTTTGTTAAACATAGATGCAAACTACAACAAGATATGTCAACATAATAAGAAAAATATGTCCAAACCGTTAATATATTAAAGAGGTTAGCATAATAGTGAACCTATGTCCAACGTTCAACCAGCCTTAACAAAATTAACCATGTTAATAAACGCCTATTATGACCAAAAAGTTTGTACGTTACAACAAATCGTAAAGCGAATACAAAATGACGTCATAGTACTCTGTCTAGTACAAACTGAACTCTTATCACCCGTTCAAGTCGGTCCCTTTCCTTTCCCATCACATTTGGCAATTCATTTTCCCTTGCGAAATGTTAAGTGCAATGATATGTCGATGTCTCGTTTCTCGATTATTCGAGCTAGACTGTCAAATATTCTTGGCAAGTCTTCATCTTCCTCGTTGGGTTCATGATTCACCGCTTCATTAACGGTACTCGATTCCCCATTTAATTTTTTTTTTTCACTCAGTCGAAATATCCACAGTCATTACTACACATGAAGAACAATTGTTTACAGTATCCCGTTCGACCTCGAAACATTTTTGAACTCCATGTTTATATGAAGGGCATCTATGTATTGTTTGGCATTGTGAGAAGCAGTAAGTGTTACTTTTACAATTGTGACTCATTTCTAAATATTAAGGAAACCGTCGATAATGATCTTGACAACAATGACTAAAATCAGCCAAACGTGATTTGCGGGACTTGCAATATATTGTGCCCTCTGTTATCCCTATGTTATTCTCGTAAACATTTATTTTCCATATTTACACTTACGTTATTTATCATAGACGTTAAGGTACAACCTGTATTCGACTCCCATCTCTTGTAAACTTTACATATAAATTCATATCCTTTCGATGGTAAACTCATGAGAGTTTCCCAGTATTTTGGTTTTGTATTATAGTATTAGAGCTTAAACGTGACCACTGTCTTTTTTCCAGATCCGATCCCATGGCCTCACCTTCAATCCCTGTCACTCCCAATAACGTTCACAGCCTTATTACTATTAAACTTACCAAAGATAATTATCTCTTGTGGAAAGCTCAAATCGTCCCGTACTTGCGTGGCCAACGCTTGTTCGATTTTGTTGATGGTACCATCTTCTCCCCCTCTCCCACCATCTTGCGGGGCATGTTAAGGGATAAAATCTCACATCGAATAAAGATAAAAATATAGACCAATTTATAAGAGTTTGTGCTACTCATTTTAATAAGGTTGACCTTTTAATCATCTCTTTGTATTTAAATTACGGATTGAGCAATACCAATCAACTCTAGAAGCCACGGTTAGTTCCACAAATGTGGCTACTTGAAATGATGGACGTTTGCGAAGTGGCTGATCCAATTCCCAGACACGTTTTTCACAATAGCAACAACCTAACGCCTTTAACTCCGACTTTAAAGGCCGTGGACATGGCCAACGTGGGCGAGGTGGGCAACCACAAAATACTTCTTCAAACCCACACCCTACATGTCAGGTATGTGGCAAACTTGGGTACACAGCCGTGCAATGCTACTACCGATTTGATCATACCTACCAAGGCACCATTCCTAACATGGCAGCTTACTTGACGTCGTCCTCATCACCTACTAATGCCAATTGGTATCGTGACACCTGTTCAACAAACCAACACACAAATGATTTCCGCAATATCACTGTGCAATATGAGCTTTACAATGACACTGATCAGATCCATGTCGGCGATGGGACATGTCTACTCATTAAGAATATGAGCCGTCCTACTTGTACCGGGCCGGTACGTACCGGGCGCCAGGTACGTACCGGCCCGGTATAAGGGGCATTGCCCTTAAGAATATTGGCTCTACTACTCTTTCGACAGCAAATAAGTCATTTTCTTTTCATCAGTTACTTCACGTGCCCCAGATTAAAAAAATAATAATTTATGTGAGTCAATTCACCCGTGACAATAATGTTTATATTGAATTTCACTCCTTTTTTTTCTGGTGAAGGACAAGGCAATGGGCACTGTCTTGCTGCGCGGTAAAACTAGAGACAGACTCTACACTTTTCCATAGACTACCACTCCTACAAGATATCCTCAGACTTTCATATCTCAACGTGTTTCCCTTGATGTTTGGCATTGTCGGATGGGCCATCCATCTTATCGGACTGTACGAGATCTCATCTCCAAGTTTTCCCTTCCTATTTCGTCAAATAAATTGGCAGGTGTATGCTCCACATGTCAGCAAGGAAAAAGTCATCGCCTTCCTTTTTTAAATTCTTAGTCCATTTCAAATTCACCGCTTGAATTAATTTTCTCTAATGTTTGGGGACCTTCTCCTGTTATGTCAGTAATTGGGAATAATTACTGTGTCTTTTGTTGATCATTTTAGCAAATTCATGTGGCTATTTCCCATCACAAACAAATCTGATGTCATGAAAATCTTTTGCTCATTCCAAAAACTTGTTGAATGCCAATTTAATTGCAAAATAAAATCTGTTCAAACCGATTAGGGTGGAGAGCATCGCTCTCTATACAACTATTTTGTGTCAATTGGTATTGAACATCGTGCCACTTGTCGTCATATGCCCCAACAAAAATGGGTCCGTTAAACGGAAACAATGTCATATAGTTGAAAACGGGGACTCTCACTCTTATCCCATAGCAGTGTTCCTCATGCTTACCGAGATGATGCATTTCTAATGGCCACTTATCTCATTAATCGGCTCCTAACCACTTCACTTGGAATTCCACCCTTTGAAAAAATCCACAAACATGCTCCGAATTTTTCATCTTTAAAAATATTTGGTTGTGCATGTTTTCCTTTCCTTCATCCATTTAATCGTCACAAACTTGATTTCAGATCAAAACAATGTGTATTCCTCAATTTAGTAACATGCATCGTGGGTTCAAATGTCTTGATATTTTCACTGGCAAGATCTTTGTCTCATGACACGTTATCTTTGACGAACAGACCTTTCCTTTTGCAAGCCCACTAAATAAGTCAATCGGGCTCAGTCCATCATAACTATCAATCTTCCACTCCCTATAAACGACAACTCTCCACATATTCCTTTACTGTCTCTCACATCAAACGACACATCCCATACCAACTTAAATCACACAACGTCGTCTGACCCTTCTTCCTCCGAGTCCGAGTCCTTGTCCCATATACAACCTTTGCTCGTCGCTGAAAACGTGTCTCCATCACCAGATAACACGTACCTTTCCCACACCTCCATTACTAAAACTGTGCTTCCATCTTCCCCGTCTTTAGATAATGTCGTTGCTACTGCACCCTCGAAAACTCGTCTTCATCAAATGACCACCCGGTCTCAGAATAATATAGTGAAACCAAAATAGCTCACGGATGGCACAGTCGGGTACCCTTTGCCACAATCCTTTCTTGCTGTTATAGGTACTGTCCCTGAAGCACCTTCTTCATACTCTAAGGTGTCCAAGCACAACGAATGGCATCAAGCCATGGACAAAGAGTTCACTGCCCTTATGAAAAATGGCACTTGGTCATTAATCCCTGCAAGACCAGACATGAACATTGTTGGTTCCAGGTGGATATTCAAAACAAAGCTTAAGTCGGACAGCTCACTTGAGCGAAGGAACACCCGTTTGGTTTCGAAAGGCTATCACCAACAACCGAGGATTGATTTCGACGACACTTTCAGTTCGGTGGTCAAGCCCACCACTATCAGACTTGTCCTCAGTTGTGCTATTTCCAAACGATGGTCGATTCATCAAATGGACATCCATAACACTTTCCTTCATGGATGCATCAACCCGTCGGCTATGTGCATCCCAACTTTCCAAACCACATTTGTCGGTTGTACAAAGCACTTTATAGGCTGAAACAAGCCCCACGGGCCTGGTATCACCGACTGGGCAAGATGCCCCGATGATGAAAAGTCAACCTCTGGATTTTGTAATTATTTTGGTGACAATTTAATCTCATGGAGTTCCAAAAAGCAACAGACGATAGCACACTCAAGCACTGAAGCCGAGTACAGAGCAGTTGCCCATGCCACAGTCGAATCTCTCTGGCTCAGTCACTAATGCGTGAACTTGGCATCTTTATTCCTCAACGTTCAATATTGTGGTGTGACAATATTCGGGCTAGAGAAGGCAACGGGGCGGGTTCGGAGCGAGGGCGCTAATATTTTTTTTTCAATTAACTAATTTTTTATGTAATTTGTAATTATTATTTTTTTTATTCTTCACGGGGTGGGTTTGTGCCCCGCCCCATGACTCGCGACGGGGCGACGAGCCCCGTCCTGCCCCCCAACCCGTCGAACCGGGTTTTTTTCACCCCATTCGGTGGGGAGGGGGGGCGGGGCGGGGCGGGTTTTTTTTGTCATCACCAATTGGGGCTACATATCAACAGCCAACCTTGTCTTCCATGCGCGAACAAAGCATGTCGAAATCGACTACCACTTTGTCCGAGAAAAAGTGCAACAAAAGGCATTAGAAGTTTGATTTATCTCAAGCAAGGACCAGCTTGTTGATGGACTTACCAAACACATAGTCTCAGCTAGATTCAATTTCCTCAGAGACAAGCTCAATGTGCAAAATTTGCCCGATGCTTGAAGGGGCATATTAAGGAAACTACCGATAATGATCTTGACAGCAATGACTAAAATCAGCCAAACGTGATTTGCTGCGATATATTGTGCCCTCTATTATTCTTGTAAACGTTTATTTTCCATATTTACACTTACCTTGTATATCATAGACGTTAAGGTACAGTCTGTATTCGGCTCCCATCTCTTGTAAATTTTGCATAGAACTTCATATTCTCTCGATGGTAAACTCACGAGAGTTTCCCGGTATTTTGGTTTTGTATTACTAATGAAAACAATTTTTGAAAGATAAAATTGACATTCTTGGATAAGAGTGGTCTAATTTACTTGTACGCTTATTATGTGCTTCAAGTTTATTCAGCGTGAGATTTCTCGAGCGAAGTGCCATATCACATCAGTTCCTTCAAACGACAATCTATCCATTTCTATTCCTTAAATTAGAACGGATTAATGCTGCATCAAAGACCCAACTCTATTAGTGTGTTATGTGCGCATAAGTGCCTTGAGACTAACCATGAATTTTTTAGGTTATCGCGATTCATTTATTGGATCAACACCACCTTTGCTCGGCTGCAATTGAAAATTCGTCTTGTATGTCTCCATGGCTAAAATGTTAAACTAGTAGATAGAATATATTTATCTTATCTTTATCCAATGTAGAACTTTATTTGCACTTTCAAAGCAATATTTGACCCACTAAACTTCTTAATTAAATGAGATTAATAAAGGTATGGGCGTGACATAATATTGTTCAATTAGCAAGTAATTGAGTTACAACTGTCGAAAGTTAGTTAAGATATATAATATTTGAAAGCCAAATTTCCTCCAAACGTCCGACAAATGCGAGTCTCTCAGCTTGGCTTTGTTGTTATAAAAATTCCTGAAGTATAGTTTCTTTTACAATCACATTTTCATCTTCTTAAATTTTTTTCCTTTATTAGTTCAATCTGAATCTAATTTTTCATAATTTTTACCCTAGTTAGAGATCATTGTTTGCAGAAATCAGTTTCTTAATCTGTGGTTAAAAAATAAAAAACCTCGACCGGATCATAGCACCTTGTTATGGATTAACACAATGAGGAGGAATCCTTTAAAATCATCGAGAAGTTCTGTAAATGTGAACAAGACAACCAATAAATATGACGATGCAGAAGCATTGTCCACAATGGCCAGAAGTGTTTCGATGCAAACAGGTTAGATTCGAAACTATTCATTATCTATGTATTTTTTCTCCGTGAAATTTCTATTTGCATTTATGGATTTTGGGTTGCTGAATTTTACCTCAGATCTCAAAATGCTGCAAATATTTTGATTTTATGTATAAACAGAGACTGATATGTTCATTTTCCAAATTGATTCTGAAAGTTTTAGATTCTTGACAATTTTCAGACATTTGCTTGTGTTTTTGATTTGTTGACAAATAGTTTTGGTGGGAAATCTAGGAGTTGTAACCTGAGTAACTGCTACCTTTTGATCATATGCAGCTGGTAATAAACAAAGGTTAATAGCTGAAGAAATACTTAAACATGGAAATGCAAGAGTTGCTGGTGAGGTATTCACTTTCCGTGAACTGGCTAGCGCGACTGAAAACTTCAATCCCGAGCTGCTAGTAGGCGAAGGCGGATTTGGAAGAGTCTACAAGGGATATCTTAAGAACACAAATCAAGTATATATATCATGGATATTTGAGTGTCTTTATTTCAAAGAATAAAGCTCTTTTGCAAAAAAAATATTTGACACCTTGGTTGACATACACTCACATGCGCGTGGGACTCGCGTAAATTAAAAATGACAAAAAAAATGCTCCCCCTATTATGAGTTTGTTGTCAGGGAGGGTACCCTCCCTGGCAGCATAGCATGATTGTATTTCAACTTGTTTTATTTGTATGTACATATGCTGTCTTATCATACTTGATTGATTTCCTGTCTAGACTGCGGCTGTTAAGCAACTTGACAAGAATGGAGTACAAGGAAACACGGAATTTCTTGCTGAAGTTTTAAGATTAAGCCTCGTTCACCATCCGAACCTGGTTAATCTAATAGGGTACTGCGCTGATGGACACCAAAGGATATTAGTATACGAATACATGTGCAATGGATCTTTAGAAGGTCACCTTCTTGGTAAGCTTTTGAATTTTCAAGAAACTTTTGAACAGATAAGTGGTTTTACGTTAGTGGTGTTTGTTACTTTTGTTTTGTTAGATTTACCTTCAAATAAGAATCCTTTGGATTGGTACACGAGGATGAAGATAGCCAATGGGGCAGCTCGAGGACTTGAATACTTACACGACACAGCCAACCCTCCCATCATCTATCGGGACTTCAAACCATCTAACATATTATTGGATGCAGAATTCAATCCTAAGCTTTCTGATTTTGGACTTGCTAAGTTGGGTCCCACAGGCGAACAGGATCATGTTTCGACTAGGGTGATGGGGACTTATGGCTATTGTGCACCAGAGTATGCCCAGACAGGCAAGCTGAGTACGAAATCTGATGTCTACAGTTTTGGAGTCGTGTTTCTGGAGATTATTTCTGGAAGGAGAGCTATAGACAACATGAAACCAATTGAAGAGCAGAACCTAGTTGCTTGGGTAAGTTAACAAATTTTATGATGTGGTTCATCATTATAAGCAAAATACAAACTAACAAAGAGTACCTAGTCTCGAGTAAAAAAAACCTGGTAATGTTAATTTAGAATGTAAATCTGCAGGCAAAGCCTCTTTTCAAGGACAAAACAAAGTTCACATCAATGGTAGATCCATTGCTAGAAGGGAGGTATCCGTTGAAGGGTCTGTATCAAGCTGTTGCTGTTACAGCCATGTGTCTCCAAGATGAAGCTAGCACCCGACCTTTGATTGCAGATGTCGTTACTGCTCTTGAATATTTAGCCGATGAGAATGCTAACGATGAGAATATTGATGACGAGATTACTATTACAGTAGAAGCATAAGCTGCTGATCATCGTTATTATTTTGCATATTTTTCAGGCCTGATGACTGTCAAAGAAGTAGGGAGGAGTAAATTCAACTTCCATATTCCATTTTGATTATATATAAAATTGGTGAGTTTTGTATTTCTTTATTGAAACGAATGTTGTCATGTACTACTGAATAAGACAATGGGCAGTATTTTAGGGTTTTTCTTCTTTGAAACCTCCAAAGTTTTTGCCATGCTCTCTCTCGTTTTTTCTTCGTGTATCTGATATATACTTGGGCATAGCTTGTCTTCCGTATACAGCAATCCGTGTCAGTCAGGCGGCTAAGCCCAAGAATTTTATTTTTTTTTTGAATCATGTCTAAATCATCAAATTGACCAGTACAATGAACTTGTAAAGGAAGATGATTCAAAATTTCCAAGAAAACTATGTCCATGTCCTAAGAATTCGAGACTAACTCATGTTTTAGACTTTAAACTTCAAATTTCTTCGACTCTGCTTTAAGGTTTCTACAAGTGAACCCCTGAATTTCGTTCAGCCATAGAACACATGCCTGATATGATCCCATTATCCCTTCTTTTGTTACTTCTTCATGACCCCGTCAAAAGCCTGGAACCAGGCCAGAAGTTTCATTCATGTGAAGCCATCTTCTCTTGAAGGTGTCTGTAATTTTCCACGACTTAAACCAGAGTCCAATTCAAGTACTGTGAAATACTCGATCTCCTCCAAAGCGACCCTACAGTACCACGGCTGCCAATGGTCAAGGCTCAAGACTTGTTATGTTGTAAAAAACAGTTTTGTTCGAAGTGGACATCGTGAGATTTTGCATCATTGCAACTGCTGATAGAGATGTGATTCGTCATTTGTACCTCCAAACAACGAAGAGAGTGAACTTTCAAAATTTATCCATTCCCTTTTGCCTTCCATGTAATTTTTGTACATGTTGCCTGTTTTGCATTATTATCATTGATCACAATCTTGGCAGAATTGCTACATATGAAATTGAGCACAATTTTACAAAGAAATAGCCCACTTGTTCCTCAAGAAGAGATGGGAAACATGCAAGAAAGAATGATTTTCATACATAAAACAAAGAATATGTAGCGATTGCTATTTGATTATCAACTTGATTGACTTGTTAGTTATGTGCCTCTCTACTACTACATTTGTTGCTTTATACACGTGGTTTTTAGCCTTCAATTAACAGGAACCATTTCCGGTTAGAAATTCACTGTTCTTCAATTCGTCGGAAGCCTACTGGTTTTATACCTGTAACGGTTTCAATGACTTCAAATTCTCACTACCTTATGATCAAGGTTTCCAAATAACTTAACATTAATAGACGAAGCAAAAGTGTACTTTGCCCATTAAGAGCATGTTTGGCACCCTAAAATGGACGAGGCTTGTAATTTACGAAAAGTGACGAGACAATCTAACCAGCTTCGAGACTAAATGATTATGGTAAAAGACAACATGTCATAGAATTGTCTGTCACAATAGAGGCATAGGTTATGCTTCATTCTCTTCACAGGGACTACCAACCTTCTCATTTTCCACTCTCTTGACTCGAATATTAGAATAAGATAAACATTAGATGTCCAGGGAGGAGCAGGAGGAGAGAAATTCAAACACAAATCGCAGAAAAAATGGAAAGGCACACACAGAAATAGTGCAAGCTCAAAGCAGGAGAAAGAATATTAGCATTGACCACAAATCAATGGTAAACATCAAACAATAAGTTCCTTCTTGTTATGTGAATTATTTCAGTCATCTATGTTTCCATTCTTTTCCTTCACTTTTATTCTTCTCCACGTTTTTTCCTGTTCCATTTTCAGAGTATTCCTTCTTTTCCCTCTACCTCTGATATACAATTTCTCGTATTGTTCTTTACAAACTATGATATACTTGGGAGATGGTGTAGATACTCACCTAGGCGCAACATCAACTTATAAATCAATATTTATCTTGCATCTCCCTTAGAAAAATCTCGTATGGCTGGCAAATATTAAGGTAAGCTTGGAAGATGGCATGAATATCTCAACCTCCGATGGGATGCGAGAGCATTTTGCAAAGCAACATCCACTCTTCCACCGCCCTGAAACAGTGAATCGTACAAGGCACACACAAACTGTGATAATTCTTTCTCATCATCGTCCCAAAAGGGCATGGAACGTTCTCCATCGTTCTCGGGTTCACTATCTTCCCAATCACTCGTTGGACTGGCAGGGTCTGTCTCTTCGTCTTCTGCTTCCTCCTCCCCAATCTCAAATTTCCCATTCTCAAATGTACCAAACTCACCTGAACCATATAATGATGTCAACTGTGTCTCTTCAGGCTCAGAAGAAGGGCATATAACAGCTTTAGCACCGGAATCTAGAAACGCTTTAATTAAAGCTCTGATAGGTCCATATATCCCCGTGAAGATTATAATTCTGTCCTTCCAAGCTCCGATCTGGGCGGTTCAACAGAACAAGGATTACAAATAGAAAACTTGAATCTAATATTTGACGGTATATTTCTAACTTTGAACTTACTACAGATTGAAAAACACAAGAAACATAGTTTTTTCAAAAAAAGAAAAAAAAAATGAAAAATGAAAAGAAAGAAAGAAAGAAAATCAGAATCCAAAAAGAAACATATTAAATCCTGGTTTAAAAATCTTAAAAGAAAATCAGCATCTGAATATACAAGCATATTCAAAGAAATAGCTTGCATGGAATGAATATCAGCACTCAACGAAACCATGGAAGACGGAAATCAAATAGTGCAACTACGCAACTAGAACATTACCAAAATATTCTGTAATTTTGTCAATGTTCTTTCATTAACAGGAGAGAATTATTTCCATAACATACTAGTAAGTAGTAACCTCCAAGTTTTGGCCAGATGATAGAAATAGATAAGTATTATTGCTAAGAACATATCAGATATCTTTTCCTTTCCCCTTTGCCTTAGATTCTTCATTTGAATTAGAATAGGTTGTTGAGTAAATTTGAATGAATAAGCTACTGCAAAACCTTTGGTTAATAAACAAGATTCTAGTCATTTGTAGATAAAAATAATTTCATGTTACGTTGTTCAGAAGCCTACTGTTTTTCTGACAGAATAAAAATAAAAAAAGATTATCTGATCCAAGAACATACCATATGGCGGACATCTTCCGGGTTCAAGTGCATTGAAGGAACAGTTCTGCGAAACATATAAGCACCAATTTCTCGATCATCTTCCATGACCTTAAGGATAACAGACAATAAATCAATCCATTGCCCAAATTAAACTGACCACTGAAAAGTGTACCAAGTTTATATAGGTAGAAGCACACCTGAGTCTGCCGTCCTATATATCTGTGGACAACACCACCAATTTGGAAGTAAGGTCTGCATGAAACAAGATCAGCTACAGTTGAGATGTTGGTTATGGCTGATGCATACTTCCTGCGCCGGCCCTTCATCATTAGAAGCAAGCTGGATTTAACACTCTGCAGAAACTTATCAGCTAGTTCTCCAGGTTCAGCAACCACAAATACATCATTCTGCCAACTATATTATAAAAAAAAGAATAGACGTAAGAAGATGTGCAACAATTGTGAAATCTTAAAGCTGATCTGGAGAGGAAAACAAGGAAAAGTGAGACCTTAATACGGAGCCACATGTGTCATTTTGCAATGCCAAATGAATTACTCCAAGCTGTGGTGAATTCTGAATTTTCTCATGCAACGATAGGACAGGAAGGGAAAGCTGCCTGCGTTTGGGAGGTGACCCAGTGGGTGACACTGTTGTTTTTGCAACATGGAATCCATCCAAGCTTAAAGGTGGGACTAAATCGATTCTATCAACCCTATGAGGGCCAAGATCAGGACTATAAAGGAGAGGACTCGATGGGAAGCTTCCAGTAAATAGAGGTGATGTGAATGGCGTTGGAAATGCAGATCCTGGAGCTGTCTTAATGGACCCAGACGTGCCACTAGTAAGAGATAATTTTATCCCATTACTAGCACAAAATGTCTCAAGTGAACGAGCATGGTGGAAAACTCTTCCAGAATCTGGACTGTTGGAAGCCTCCACAAGAAGCACACAACGCCTCCAGCCTAAAGAGAGGTTATTCTCATTTGAACCTGCCATTCAGAGAAAATCAGCAAATCTAAGCCCAACAATCAAAGGAATACATAAGCCTCAGGAAACAAATACAGATGATGAGAAGCCATACAGCCTTCAATGCCCTTTGCCTTGAGTAGCTGCTGAGACTGCATCGTCTCCACAAATTTATCATCATGCAGACTCTCAAGCAATCTTTCACATAGAGTTTTGAAAGCAGCAGAATTTTTTTTAATGTACTCATCTGCAGCATCCTCTAGCTTTAGCCAAACCACTGGATCAGTTTCATCCAGTTCCATATCACAGCGCTCATCAACTGCATGCAAAAAAAAACGTTGAGAATGAATATACTTTAACAGTTTCACGGTTGATAATTCCATTCAATGAATATATGAGACAATACAACTGTGTTTCTAGTTAGATTGTTAGATCCAAATCACATTACTATTTGTTCAAGAAAAGAAATAACAGTACTAGCTATGGAGGATTAAATAAAGGGAAGAAATATTGTGACAATCCTAGCCTCGTGCCCGGCCATTCTCTTACGTATTGTCCGATTTGGGAGAACCTAAATCCATCCTACTTCTCATGGCTTTTGTCGTGTCCCTAGAATTCAAACCCACGACCTCTACCTCTGCCTTACGAGAAACTTAAGTTGAATCTTGATACTAATTGGATACGTGAACAAAAAGCCATGAGGAGTAAGATGGGCTTAGATCCTCCCAAAGCGGACAATAGTAAGAGAATGGCCGGGCATGAGGCTCCGGTTGTTACAAAATACCAAGATTCAACTTAGATCTCTCGTAAAGCAGAAATCTTGAGTTCAAATTCAGGGGAATGCGACGGAAAGTCGTGAGGGGGTAAGATGGGTTAAACTCTCCCATAGCGGATAATACGTAAGTTAACGGCTTGGACACAAATGCCTAGTCATCACACATACAACATATTAAATCATAACTTAACCTGGATTGAATCGAAAATATTGTACACTAGGCAGCATAGGGATCAATGCACTCAGAGCTTCCTCCACACGGTCAACAGAGCATGCACTCTCAATCAAAACTTGTCCAGTGTCCAAATAGCGCCAGCCACCCTTACGAACCTAATATAAAAGGATAATAGACAGCAGGAAATCAACAAACTTGACAAAAAGTAATTGTTGCAAATCATAAAATAATTACACTGCCAATATCGAACCAGTATGATGTACAAACCCCACCTCCATCCCCTACAATGGGGTCAATATTACTTACTGGGTCATCATGCTGAAAATCCAATATGACTGACTCGGTCAGTCTCAAAATTGAGTTTTGACTTCAGTATGAAGAAAGAAGAGATGAAGTTCAAAATCCAGAATAAGTTCTCATAAACAACTTATTATTGGACAAAGGTTTGGCAATTCACTAAATTTGTAAATTCTTATAACAGGCAAGTTTTTGGCTCATTCCTTAAAACTCTATGAACATTCTTAAAACTATATTACCAAAAACTAGAAGATAAAATTGCATGAAAGCTGCACAAAACTGAAAAAACTCTTCGTACCTTGGTTGGAGTGGACCCACAACCAATGGAAACTAAGCAATCAATTTTAGCATCAGGCCACAATAGTTGAGCTTCTCGTATGGCAAAAATAGTAGGGTTATTTGCTACAATAGCCCCATCTTGCCAGCGATATACACCTGTAGAGAATGAAGTTCAAAAAAAGGCAAGGAAATATTGCCCATAAACAAGCATAGAAACTGATCAAACAGATGAAGAGCTATGACATCAAATGCACAACGAGCACAAAAGGGTACCATCAGAGTAATCATCTAGATAGTATGGTGCTGCAGATGATGCTCTTATAGCTTGCCATACGTGATGCTTACAACTTCCCATGAAAGCATTACGTTTATATCCAAATGGAGCTCCAGTAGTTGCTGCTCTTTGCCCACCACTTGGCAAGTTTTCTGAACCAGCAGAATAAACCTCTGGTGTTCCAGCAGGGTACTGAACTTAGTGGAGAAATTCAGTTAGTTCATAACAGTAAAACAACTAAAACAGAGCATGTCAAAATAATACACATGTGAATATAAAGTAAAAAACGAAAATCTTCAAATCATACCTGGTAATTTCGGAAAATAAATGGCTGAGCTGGCATAACATTGACCAGAGTTGAGACAACGAAAACTTTAGGAATCCTTTTAACTGCTGATTCTATGAGGAGATCTCCATCCTCGTCAGCACACATTTCCTTCAGCAGTCTTTCAAACTGATCTGCACTGTGCTGGAAGAAAATATGGTGTCACTCTATAATTTCATAAAAAGTGCTCAATTTTTATCTGTAAACACTTCAACACATGTTTTCAAGAAGTCTGTAAAACAGAGAAGTGAAATAGAGACTCGGATGAAATGAAGGGGGAAACAAAAAAACAAAATTGTAAAAAATGCACAAGCGTACCATCGTCGACATATCAAGCATGACTATCTGAAAAATATACATCAAAGAAGAGGAATGTATCATGACATACTTTAGATCCATGCACAACAACACGAAAACTCTGCGACGAGCTTTTATAGAGCTGATCCAACTTTTCTCTCCAACTTGCTGCTTCATTGTCCTTTGGTACAGGTTCAGCAAAGACAAGTTTCCCTGGAAAAATGAAATGGGCAAGAATACAAAATGAAAGAAACAAAGAAAAAAACAGCCAATATAGTAACAAATCATGATGTTGGAGCTCTTCTTTTGAAAGAGGAATCTGACCTAGTTTTTTGTATACTTCTTCACATTTTTCCAAGGACATCAGTTTGATTCCAAGAGCAACAGCAAGCATTCCACCTGTAGATGTTCCACAAATAAGGTCAAAGAGCTCGTGTATCTGCTTTCCAGTACCCTTCTCGATTTCTTTTAGAATGTTTACAGTTGCAAGACCCTTCATGCCACCACCATCCATTGTGAGTATGCGCAATCCTTGCTTGGGTACCTGCCTGCCTCTAATAGAGCGCCGCAGAATCTCATTTTCTCCTAAAATAACAGAGTATATGTCTTGTTAGCTTATGGATATAAATCATATCCAAAACAAAGAATGAAACACCCACAAAGAACCACCTAATATTGCCAGAACACGAGCTGCAGCTATACTCACGCGGGACTCAGATGCAACTGTCAGCCGCAGAAGAAGTTCCCGAAGACTTTCTGAAGTAACTAGGGTGTGGCGGTTTTCTAAGCAGAAAGCTAAGTTTCCAAGAGAAAATAAAGCCAATCTTTGTACCTGAAGAAAGAGAATGTTTACTTTCAGTGGAAAAGGAATAGAAGGTTAACCATAAGCACAAAAGAGAAATGCATTAAATGAGCTTGCCTCTGAATTTTTGTGGGCACATAGTAATTTCAATGACTTCAATACATCCTTTGTCAACATTTTCTGAGCTACAACATCAGATGTAAAAGCCAACTTGACCACAACTTGCAAGACTGAGGTCACCTCTTCAGCTCGGGTAGATTTCAACACCCTTTCAATAGGTTGCATGATGTCAGATTTAATCAATTGCATCGCCACGTGGATATCTGATGCAAGAGCTGAGAGAGCACTGCAAGCTTGCTCTACCTGGCAAAGCATTTAACTGATAAGAAAATGCATATCTGAAAACCATGAGCAATCTGACTAAAAATTCCAACATACCACATGCTGATTTTCACTACTTATCATACTAATGAGCTGCCGCACAGCATTCTCATCTTTTCCCACGACTACACGGTTTCCCTCATCTTGCATTATCTTGGCCAAGGCAGAAGCCAGCAACGGGTGATGACAAGAAGAAAAGCGGAATATGAGGGAGAAGAAGGCACTCAGTTTATGTCGAGACGCAACAAAGTAAGAACTGTTCTCCATCTACAATAAACCCACATAAAAGTAAACTTCAAACTGACCAGACAAGTAATCAACAGAATAACCATGGCAAGACTTTTGTATTACATACCTCTATCTGTACATTTACTGATCTTAAATTGTCATCTGCCACAATCCTAATGTTTGCAAGAGACAAGTGGTGAAGTTCACGCAACGGCAAAATTTCAGGAAGAAATTCAAGGGGATTGCCAAAAAGCCTTAAAACACGCAATTCTGCCATAGCCCTGTCAACAAAATGACAAGAAGTAAAGAGCTTTTGAAAAATTCATTACACACCGTCTGAGATTTGAAAATGAAAATTAGAACAGTGCAGAAAAAAGTTATAGATGTAAGATGATAACTGAATGACCTGAAATCAAGAAGAGGGCGAACTAGCTTGTTGTGTTCCAGGGACAATTCAACAAGACCAACACACTGTCTTAATTCAACTGCTTATGGTTTTCAACCATGACAAGCAACAAATTTATTAGCAAAAGAAGGGGAAAAAAAGGTCTTATCAATGTATAGTTTGTAATCATCTGACTTGCTTACTTTCAAGAGTTAGATATAGTCGAAGACGAAACTAAATTAATATAATCTGCATAGAGAAATCAAAATCCAAGAAAAATTTCAAATCTTACCAGGCACAGAAACAAGCATGTTATAATCTACAGCAAGGACTTTCAAGTTTTTCAGATCACCAAGCTCAGGTGGCAAAACTGATAGCCTGTTATTATCAAGGTATAGTTTCTCAAGAAGAGGAAGTTGGGTTATCTCCACCGGCAATGCCTGAGATAACAAACAAACATGATAAAATATATTTAATCATATGTGCAACTACTTCGACAATTACTCTTTAATAAGATTGAGGGGAACTGGTTCCTCTAAGGTAGAAAGAGCAACCAGCTGTTCATTAAGACCACCTAAGTTAAATTAACACCAAAGAGGCACAAAACNGCAACCAGCTGTTCATTAAGACCACCTAAGTTAAATTAACACCAAAGAGGCACAAAACTGTATCATTTCTGACTGGAACACATTGACTACTTCAAAAATCAAGCCAGTGATTTGGGAATTGGGTAGATAGTAAAACTAATTGGCAAACTGTTATTCACACGTGTTAAATGATATGCTAGTGAATGGCACACAGACCCAAAATACTCTGTTTAACCGCAAGGCACAGTAGTACTAAATGAATTTACAGTGATTGATAATCTCAATCATTACCTTAAAACAAAAAAGATTAGAAGACAAGAATATATTTCATGACAGAGATTACAAGTGAAATTGATCATCTAACTCACACACAAAATTGTTGAATGAAATAAAAAATTTAGCCTCTTTCTTGGACTTAACATCTCAACATTTCAACACTCGCCCAAATGCAATAGTACTAAGTGAATACACCAATCAATTATCGTGCATAATATAAACAAGTAAACACCAAATGCTTCGACTGTCCTAACAATGATGAAAGCAAAGGACTCACTGCCAATCCAAGACCGCAGAGGCTGACCACATTGACATTCCTCCAATGTTCAGCGCAGCCAGACCCTATGGCCACTCCATCTGTTGCGGTGTTGGCGAAATTGGACCTCATAAGCTTAACCAACACACCCATCCCGCCATCATTCTGCTGGCCAGAACCACCTGCCCTCCACATTATCATCCCCTTCAACGGCTCCCTCCTCTTGACCACACTCATTTCCACTTCCACCCCATCCCCTTGCGAGTTCCACAGATCACTCTCACCGCCATCATCCCCATTAGTCAAATTAGCTCCATCATCAACCCCACTTTCCGAATTGCTCTCGCCAGTTTTGCCGCTCTCTCTCAATTCGATTTGAACGGTATCTTGAGGTGAAGGCAAGGCGACCATTACCTGTGACTGAAGCTTCAAAGCAACTTGATCCTCATCGTCGCCGGCGTTCCATTCAAGGTCAACCCTAAACCCTAGATGCTCCTGATGGCTGATGTCCCCGACATCCTGCAACGACGAGGTAGGAGAGGAAGCGGAGAATGGGGAGGCAGCTGATGACGATCGGGATGACGTCGGCGTGACGTCATCAAGATTGTCGGCGTCGGAACCGTAACTCAATATCAGATGAAATACTTCCGATGGACGCTTCCAACCCAATCCCCAGGACATCGATGCCAATAACAAATTTCAGATCAGGGTTCCAGTTCTTAAATTTTCTTGAATTATTTGATTAACAATGTAACGATCTGATTATAATGGAGTCAATAATGCGGATTGAGTGAATCCGCATTGGTGAATTTAGCAGTAGAAATTATTTCATATTGTTTGTAAAAATGAAAAGATTTACCGAATTGATCGAGTGTATAAATTACATATATATACGAGATCGTTCCATCCAGACGGATTGCCAATGCCAATGTGCGCGCGGCACCCGTCTGTAATTGTTTTGTTGCAATTGGCGGTGACGGAGTTTTTATGTGATGGTGGAAGAAGCCGATTTACGATGTTAAATGAAGTCCGAACGACGTCGTCCAGCAGGAGCAAATGAAGTCCCCATTTTCTTTTCTTTTTTCGGTAAGTATTAACTTTACGGCTAAAACACTGTTATTTTACTGCATGTACATTAAAAGCGTATTCGATAGAGATTAAAATTCAATTAAAATTGAAAATATAGTCGATCTCACTCGTCTAATAAAAGTAACTAATAACGGCTCTTTTTCAATTTTAATCTCTATCGAACAAGCCCTAAATTTGATATGACATTGTTTGACGTGGTAACGCCATCGATTTTAACAACATTTATTAAGCGCTTGTTTAGTGGAGCTAAAAAGCCAATTAAAATTGAAAATATGATCGTTATTGGGTTTCACTCATATAATAAAAGTCAACAATAACGGCTAATTTTTCAATTTTAATTTCTACCAAACATACTTTAAAACAAAAACGCTATGGGTACAGAATTTTAAAACAAAAGTGATACAGGAATTCAAAATACCTTACGTGGCAATGCAAAGTGATGAAAAACCGGTTTAATACTAAGTGTACCCAAACCGGCTAGAAAATGTGGAAAATCGCGTGCAATCACTTTTGTCCTCAGATCTCGTTCCTTTCCTCTCTTCATTGTACACGAAATCTCCTTCCTTACCTCTTTGCAACGACGGCAGCCGTACCATCCATACCTACCCGCTGGACGATAACAGGTTTTCGTAACCCCACTGTACACTTAATCTCCTCCCCATTTTCGCATCCAATTTTCCCCAAAATCTCCTTCCCGTTTTCGCTCGTTCACATGTCGATTCAGTGGATACGAGAAATTCGGCTACTCTTGCGAGTGTTGCTGCTGTCGAGGAAGCCGCCGTCAGCTTCCCATTGATATAAGGAGCCACCGCCCGTCCGTCCCAAAATGAGCCAAGGTCTTTTCCTGACTTAAGTGCATTATGTTTAGTTTGTTTACTGATTTTAGCATGATCAATGAACAAATTAGTTATGGTGAAAATTGTAATCTTCCTCTTCTCTGCTCCATTCACAGCTCTTTACAAAGTTAAACCCCATTGGTTCAAAACCTTTTTCATTACCTAATTCCAAGTGCTGAACCAAGTTAAGTCACTACTAGATCTGGTCCCTTTAATAAAGTATAAGATTAGTTGAGTAACTTTAAATGTGAAGGTTTAATTCCCAATGTTTTTCGGATGTTGAAGAAAATTTTGTTGTCTCATTCCAAATGAAAATCACCAATATGCAAATGGATAATACATTTTCTTTTGCTTTTGTCAGGGCACATCTTTGTACCGTCTCTGGCTATCAAGTCGGACAATATTTGAAAAGTCAATAAGTTTCAAGGTAGCAAGATGCATTAACCTATTTCTTGCATTATGTGGTGTTAATATGTATTAACATATCTTGATGGTCTTTAATTTTCCTGGTTCATGTTTATCCCATATGTATAAATTATACTGAGACTAGTATGATTTGTGATTTGGGAATCTCTGAGTATTTGTTGTCAAACATATTTGACAGTCTAGCTCGAATAATCGAGAAATGAGACGTCGAAATATCATTGCACTTAACATTTCGCGAGGGAAAAGGAATTGTCGAATTTGATGGGAAAGGAAATGGATCAACTTCAACGGATGATAAGAGTTAAGTTTGTGATAGATAGAGTACTATGACGTCAATTTGTATTCACTATATCATTTGTTGTAACGCAAAAACATGTTGGTCATTGTACGCTCTAATGAACATGGTTAATTTTATTAAGGTCAGTTGATCGTTGGACATCGTTTTAATATATTGACGGTTCGGACATATATTTCTTACTACGTTCACGTATCTTGTTGTAATTGCAAGCTTAATAACACCTAATGTTTGTGCCCTAACATTAGAGTACACAAAAAGCATTTTAGCAAAGACTAAAAAGAGTGAACTTTTTTTTTTTTAATAATTCTGGAAAAGTATACTTTTAACGACTTCTTCAAAATCTGGCAAATGACATTAATATTCTGAAATCTGAGTTAAATCCCAAAATCTAAAATAAACTAAAATCTTATGATAACATATAAAACTTACAAGTCTTGTTTGCCCGATCATT
>CAIGRO010190294.1:0-18929 GCA_903798355.1 Fraxinus baroniana
GAACTAATTTTATTTGGATATATTTCTACATGTTTCTGATTATAATTCGTATAATCAATATTTTCACGTTGGAGTGTTGTTATGTTTATTTAATCATTAAATGAAACGTTTAGTAACGATTTAAATTTACTGAAAAATTGGGGCGTTACAGCATCAGTCTCCACTACAAAGGGTAGAGAAAAATTTGGCAACGCTAAAACCGGCACCTTAGTCATAGTATCCTTCAGTTTCTGAAAAGCTAACTCCGCGTCGGAATTCCAATGGAAGCTGTCCTTCTTAAGCTGTTGGGTAAGAGGTTCAGCCAATTTTCCAATACCCCTCCACGAACCTCCTGTAATACCCCGTCAACCCTAAAAATCCTCTTAATTCCTTAAGATTCTTGGATACTGGCCATGATTGCATTGCATGGATTTTCTTAGGATCAGCTCGGACTCTTTGCGCACTGATTAAGTGTCTAAGGTATTCCAACGTGGTACATCCAAATTCACATTTTTTTCGATTCGCATACAACTTCTACTCATGTAACACTTCCAACACCCTTTTGAGATGTTCACAATGCTCTTCCAAAGTACGGCTGTAAACCAATATGTCATCAAAGAAAACCAACACACTTTTCCGTAACATGCTCTTGAACACCTTATTCATTAAAGACTGGAATGTCGCCGGCGCATTAGTCAGTCCGAATGGCATTACTAAGAATTCGTAGTGACCCTCATGAGTCCTAAAGGCTGATTTGTATTCATCCCCGGCTTTTAAACGTATCTGATGATAACTTGACTTTAGATCCAATTTAGAAAAAATTGTGGCGCCGTGCAACTCATCAAGTAACTCATCAATGACTGGAATTGGGAAACGATCAGGTATGGTGGCTCGGTTCAAGGCCCTGTAATCTACGCAGAACCTCCATCCCCCATCCTTCTTCTTCACCAGTAGTACAGGACTCGAAAAAGGACTTACACTTGTTTGAATTATGCCAGCCTCCAGCATTTCAGTGACCAGCTTGTCAATTTCTTCTTTCTGTGCATGTGGATATCTATATGGTCTTACACTAGGCTCACTACATGTCTTCAAAGTAATAGCATGTTATTGACCTCTCAAGGGAGGTAGCCCCACTAGTGACTCAAAAACTACTTCAAACTCTGCAATAATTTCCTAAACAGGTTGGGGAATGTTCAGTTTACCCTGTTGACTGTCCACTTGCACGGAACAAAGCTCTACTATCATGCCTTCCCCTTCCTGTTGTATGGTTTTGATCATTGATTTCAATGAAATCAAGGATTTACTCGGTCCTTCTTCCCCTTTCAAAGTGATTGTGTTTTCTCCCACTGTTATCTTCATTTCTAACAACTTCCAATTGACTTGAACTGTACCCAAGGTGCTGAGCCACTGCATCCCCAAAATTATATCTGAGCTGCCCAGATCTATAGGTAAGTAATCCTCTACAATCACCAAGGACGGCAAGTGTAATCCCACTCCCCTGCATTTACCCATTCCCGTCACTGAGATGCCTGTTCCCACCTGTACTTTATATCCCTGCGTCTTCGATATGGGTAACTCCAGCTTCCGAATCAATTCCCATGACATGAAGTTATGGGTGGCGCCCGAACCGATCAGCACCACTACTTGTCCCTTCACCATTCCCGTCAACTTCATAGTTTTAGGTGAAGTCAACCCCATCACCGAATTCATCGATAACTCCACCCCTTCTAATTCTTGAACCTCAGTCGTCTCTTCTAGTCTCTCCCCTTCATTACTATTTCCTTCCTCATCATCGTCCACCAATAGCACCTGTAATTCTTTGCTCCTGCATTGGTGTCCAATAGTGTACTTCCCATCGCAACGAAAACATAATCCCTTCTCCTTTTTGGATTGGATTTCAGCTTGAGTTAGTTTTTTGAACCCCAGAGTGATATTCTGCAAATTGGTTCCCAACTTCTCAGTTGGATTAGCTCCTCTTATCATGTTCCAAAGAATGGTTCGCTGTTCTTACCTAGCCTGATTAAGAGTAATAGCATTTCGAAATCGTGGTCGCTCTTTCTCCTTCACCTTATGGATCCAAGTGTTCCTGTCCTCAACCCGTTGAGCCATGTCCATAATTTGTGTTAATCCGATCGGATTTGCCATTAGAACTTCAGCCTACATCTCCTCCTCTAGCCCATTAATAAAGACCCCCTCTAACGTCTCTTCACTCACATTTTTCAGCGGAGCCGACATAATCTCAAATTTCTCCCTGAATTCTACCACCGTTCCAGTCTGTCTGAGGGCTAGAAATCGCTGATGCAGCGTCCCATATTGGGTATCTCTGAACCTCTCTAACAATCGTCGCTTGAGATTCCCCCAACTGCGTAGAGGCCTCCTGCCATCTTCCCATTGAAACCAGGACAATGCATTCCCCTCCATACACACACTCGCAGCCACAACCCACTCATCATCCGAGAAATTACTCAAGCTGAAAAACCTTTCAGCTCTGAATATCCACGAGTCTGGGTCGATTCCATTAAACAATGCCAATTCCAATTTTCGATAATTTCCCTCAACAGAGGACACGGCCGTCTTCTCCAATAGCACGGGTTCCGACTGGAACTGTTTATCTAGGAAATTGGCTGACCTCGTCCCACTAGCTTCATCGGTCATGACCGACGGATCTATTGAAACCCCTTTTAACATTTTTGCGATGGCCTGTAGCCCTTCGTTCAGCTCCTTCCTGCCTGTCGCGAGGCTCACATCGATCCTCTCGTTAATTTTTTTCCACTCAGTAGCCAAGTTCGCATTTAAGTGTTCAATGTCTCCCTTCAACTCTACAACGGTTGCACTCAAGGATGGAATTCGAGCCACCGAATTCTCCAATTCTTCAATTCGACTGTCCATTCGAGTAGTGGGCATCCGATCTCCAAAATTTCACGGCTCTGATACCAATTGATAGATTTCAGCTGGAACTCCCCGAAATCAATTATCTACAGATGGAATTGAACTTAAATCGAAGCAGAAATTATAAAGAACGGCTGAGAAGAATGATTATTTAATTGAATGGAAATTGCTAAAATTACAGACTGAAAAATAAGAATGAAAGCAAGGCAGGTTTCGAGAGCTGCACCTCTCCTAGTTGATTCAATTTATTCACGTTTTCTGAATAGTTTCTAGATCCCTCTATCTACTATTTATTCACTACTAACAATATGACCTCACTTAATTACATATCAGCCCCTCAGATTACTACTTCTCTCTCTAATTCCCATTATACCCTTTCCTTGCGGTGCCTTTGATAAGTGAACCGTATGGGAGGTTTATCACAGCCTTGTGCTAAGGTCATTTCACGAGGTCAAAGATAAATATCAAAAATTTTACAACCAACTTATTAACCAGCTTGAGATTATTCAAGTGTCTTATCAACTTGCGAAAAAATTCTAATTCCTGTCATCTTCCTGAACTAAGGTTCATACAGAGTTAAATACAACTCATGATTTTGCTTGTTGGATGCATGTACCAGAAAATATATGGTGAAAGGTTGTCACAAGAGATTCTGACCTTGGATTAAACTTGTACAGAGTGTACTGTTCAATGTCAGCAAGTAAATCCAATAGGTTTTTGCTTCTCAATGTAGAAGGAAGAGAAAAACTTAATATACCAGAAACTGAATGGCTTGACTCCTTAACAACTCTCTGATCAGCTAGTATGGTATCCTGAAGGCATTCTGCAGCTAGCTTAGCCTGTGAAAGGGAGTAGTAAAAGAGTAAATTCACAAGATGCCTTGTTCCCACATTAATCAGTCAGCCTATTGATTCAAGACTACTATTAAGGGATAGGGTACGGATCATCAAAGGTCATCAAATTAAGAGTATACATCCAGAACACAAAAAAATGACCATAGCATGTTAGAGAAATCTTCACTCCCACACATTTCAACTGGTCAGGAAAGTCAAGTGGCTTTATCCTGATTATGGAATCAATATAGAACAATTTTTCACCATCAAATGCTATTCAAATTGCTCCATGTTTACGTCCTCATTTGAACAAATAATCCACCACGTGTTTCTGCAGTTCTAGAGATTTTCCTTTTACGATGGTAATCAGTACATTTGCCAAACCATATAATTGGGTTTTAAGTTAGCAACTTAGCATAGAACTTTGGAATACGTAGAAAGGTTTAATATATCTAATTTGCTCAGATTCCTTTCTTAAGTTGCTTCAGATTTCTCCCCTAATTTTATTTGTTCATTTTTCATTTTTAACTTCCCTTGTCAAGATGACCAGGATGCCAATTAATAAAAGATTAAAAGAATGGACAGCGACAAGTGTCTGACCATGTTGGATACATATTGCTGTCCGACACACTTTCGCCTTCATTCCGTGTTCCATACTTCTTACCTTAAAAGCTGAATTCATTTAATATTATCTTAAATTTTAATTTATGTTAGTTGATATCCCATTACAGTGAAAATATATAAAAGTGGCACCAAAATCAAAACAAAGAGATTACCTAAGACTGAACAAAATAACATTAGATTTCAGAGTCATAACAAAAATGTTTCTGTATATGTAAATAGACACTATAGCACTGCAACATTTTTGCTTTTTATATACCTTGTTATCTTTAAGGAGCACAAGATCTCCAGTCAGAGCAACTCGAGTTGGTAGCTGCATCAAATGAAGAAAAATTTAATAAGAATATAGTTAAGAGAAAAATGTGAAATTAAAGTTAGGAAAGAACTGGGATTTAGGCTCAAATGATTTTGTTTAATGCAATTCAGCGACTTCCATAAAAACGAAGTGAATGTTTGCAAGTTATTAATTTTGGCAGAGTTGGGATCTATCTATTTAGGAGTTTTGAAGCAATCTAATAGGCCCCAATTAAATAAACATATTCTAGAAGGAACGAGAAGACCGGAGCTGCAACAAACTCTGTTCGAGGGGTAGAATGGGGAGGGAAAATAAGTTACAAGTAACTTATAAATAGGGAAAGGTTGGAGGAGAATAGGTATGCAAAATAGCGAGTGAAGTCATACTGTGGAGAGTTACAGCCCTCTCAAATGGCTTATTGTATTTCTTTTTTTTGCTGTAATTCAGAATTTAATCACTACAGAAGTCTAGTTTCTGTCCTGTTCATTTGTTTCATTAAATCCACAGGTGGTACTTATCACAATCAACTTTAATTAGAATATTGCCAAGCAAAACAGTTTAATTAAGATAATTTTGCAGCTGCAGAATGTTGAAGCATGGACACTATTAACTTATATTCAACAGAGTAATGTCGATGGAAAAGCAACTAGTGAACGCATGTCTCTTTTACTTCTTTCCTTCGTTTTTTCGTGAGTCTCGGATGAATAGCAACAATGCCAAAAGCACAAATCGTGAAGAGGACCATCCAGATGAACCTATTAGAACTGACCAAATAACAAAGCAAAGAAAATCAATCATGTTCTATACACACCTTTTTTAGAGATCTTAGCAAATTTGCAAGCAGACCTGGTAAAGGACTGGTCACAGCAAAAGAACCACGTTCGTCAATAATAGTGTTCTACAAAAGAAGAAAGATATTTTACAAGATAGGACAAAACACCATTATAATAACTCACTCACCTAACATGGATAGCAACAAGCAATTTTATACAGGCAACAAGCTTTTTTGAAGGTGATGCCATTTAATAATGAATTAAATCAGACATTATTCTTTTTACTCAGAATCTAATAATTACATCACTTTGGAGACATTGAACTGGAATAGAAACAGCTCTTAAATGAAACCGAAAAGATGATTAAAGAAAAGAAAAAATTAAATGAAAAATGAGGGTAAATTCCAGATATCTGTCTACACTATTGGAACCAGGCACAGCATTATCAAAAGATTCAAAACCTTGATCTTACCCTTTTTCAATAAAAAGTATAGTGAGAGAGTTGGTACCGAGTTCCATTCCCTTTTACCATATTATGAGATATATCTATGAATGAAGTACAAGAACATGTCCCCAACTAGCATTATTGAAGGATTATTTCCACAGCTTACAAACTACTTTGATGACTGAAACGGGTGCTAAGTGCATCCAGTGGCTCTGCAAGTACTAGGCCCTGTTTGTTTCAAATTAAAATTAAATTTTAATCTAAGTCAAAATCAAACAATCAATATTAACCAAATCTTTCATAGGTCCCACAACTTTTTAACCACACATTTCAAAAACTTCTATCATAAATTACTAAAAATCTAATTTTAATTCTCACCAAACACCCTCCTAATAATAACACCCTAACTGCACTCATTCTGGAGTGGCTCAAACTATTTCTTTGTTTTAAACCCTACATAAACTTAAAGAATCGAGTGTTAGAAGAATATGTATAGGAGGATTCACCTTTTAAGCTTAGCCAAACATGCTATTAATCAATCATGTAATGATAGATACTATTTATGTTCAGAGAAAATGATCTACTAATTGTGCTAAACTCAACAATTTAAGCATACCATATTCAACTAAATAAATCCTCATCCCTTGAAGAAACTCCAACCCATCATCAATTTGGCGTTTTATGCCAAATTGGTATGAAAATGCTCCTCCAACCCATCTTCAAATCTTGACACCAAATTGGTGTAATGAACAATGTTGCACCAAACTTAGTGCAACAAATTTTTAAATCACAAGAAAATTTAATTCCTATTATATCATTTTATTACTTAGCCCCTGTTTGGTCTCCATTATGATTTAATACATTTTTCTGTCTCCTCATTTTAACCACGCATTTTTCGATAAAATAATATTATACGTAAATCCAAAATTTTTCTTTCTTTTTTAACCACAAATCCTTAAAAAAATCACTATTCTACAATAAATTATCCCCCAAAACTCATTATAATGGATCCAAAACAGGGCTTAATGATTTAATTTTATTAATATATTTTTTAATTTGATTATTATTTTTACTGACACTTAAAATAAGTTGCAATCAAGTAATTAATAATAAGGGTCCGTTTTACTGTAAGAATGGAATTTGATAGAAAGAAAATGAATTTCAGGGAATTGAATTCCCTAGAACTTGTACTACTGGGAATTGTCAATTAATTGTGTTTGATTGGTATAATTTTCCACATGAAAAATATTAAAATTTTAGATCTTTTTAGTTCGTTTGGCTTTGTTTTTCATGAAAATTGTCTATTAAAGGGACAAAATTTGTTGCAATTGGGGATGGAATTTGTTTCCATTGCCAAAAAAATTTAAAAAAAAAAAATGCCAATAAAAGCTTTTCCTCAAAAACCAAGATAACGTGGAAAACCAATTACATGGAAAATTTAGTCAATCAAACATGCAAAAAGGTGGAAATTGAATTTAATTTCTATCTTACACGAAAAGAAAGCCAAATCAAACAGGGCGTGACTTTAAATACGAATAAAATTACTTAATAAAATTCAAAATTTACAAATTTCATAATTACAAATTAAGAAGAAATTAGCATTACAACAATGCAAATGTTAAAAAGTGAAATTTAAAGTAAAATACAACATTAACCAAAACAATAATTTAGTCTACTAGAAGATCATTTTTGGATCCTCCAAAACCATCAAAATACTGAACAAAAGCACCACAGGTAGTTTCAGATCCTTAACCTTGTTGTTGAGCTCTTTTTTTTCTGCAAAATTCTTATTTGTTCATTTCGAAAATAAACTCGTGTCGAGTTGGATCTGTTATGGAAATCAAAGATTTGAAACATAACATCTAGGCAAACCACATTTCACAACGATTCTAGCTACTAGATTTGTAATCTTGTACAATCTAAATCTCAGTATTTAATAGAAGGAATCAATTAAGGAAAGAAGATAATGCCATATATTGATAAAATTACATAGTGATCTATTTTAGTAAAAGTTCCATCTTCCAAGAATTGGCATAAGAATATAAAAGTTACATCTTCCGAGAACGTAAAATTCCAAATCAAGGCACAGCAAACACTCTAATAGCCCTATACAGTTAGAGAACAACCTTACCTGAGCACTATCTGCTCTATAGGGTCCATTAGATTACGTTCAAGATAACAAAACTACCTAACTGAACAAGACATCAACATGACTTTTAGACAAAACAAACAAAGATTGCTCCCTTAGTTTGCATGGATAGGCACAATAACTCATGAATCTGATAGGCCCCCAATCCGGTTTACCTATGCTAGAAAGAAGAAAGGGCTACCGGTCTATTAAAAGTTAGTTATTTGTATGGGGGTAAAATAGTAAAGTCAAGAGTGGGGAAAAACTGGGGAATAAATGGGGGGGAAATGGAGATAGGAAGGCATGCTATTTTCATTCGGTATTTTGTAGTAGGGAGAGACCAGGCCTCTCATAGCCTTGGAATTTGTATTCATTGAGAATTATCAATATATTGCTTTACTTGTTCATAAATCCTTGTTTCTTCTCCATAATTCATACTGTATAATCATTCTCTGGAAGAAGCCTAACTTGATTCATTACAGCAGGTTTTCGAAGCTATGTGGAAATCACAATTCTCGTCTGGTTCATCAGATTCGGCATTTGACAGGTAAATCCTATCAATTTGGTATCAGAGCATGACGATCGCGGACCGAGTTGGGCAGTTGGAATCACGGTTTGACGGATTGCAAGGAGAGGTAGGAACGATGAAATCGGAATTACAGAAGGACGTCGCAATGATGATGGAGAAATTTGACTTCGTGGTGGCGAAATGGGGAGAGCAGGAAAAAAATAGGAAGGAGAAGGAAGCTACTGCAGGTTCTGTCACAGCTACCTTGAGTTCGGAAATTCCGGATAAATCACCGGAAATGAGTGGAATTCAAAGCGATCAAACTCAGCCTGATGAGATCGCCAGATCAGATAACCGTGTTCGCCGATTAGAAATGCCAATCTTCAACGGGGAGTCGTCGGACGCTTGGATTTTCCGTGCAGAGCGTTACTTCAGTATGAATCAACTCACAAATTGGGAAAAAATGGAGGCAGCGGCGGTATGTTTTGAAGGTGAGGCACTAGCATGGTATCAATGGGAAAACGGCCGCCAACTTTTGAGGCGTTGGGAAGATCTGAAGCTCCTACTATTGCAGAGATTCCGGCCGACACAAGAGGGTAGCGTGTTGGAAAAGCTGCTAGCCCTAAAACAAGAAGGAACGGTGAGAGACTACCGGCGGTGGTTCGAGCTGCTCGCCGCGCCATTAACGGACATCCCCGATTCAGTGTTGGAGGGGAACTTCATTAACGGACTGGATCCTGTTATTAGGGCGGAAGTAAGGATGATCAGGCCGCAAGGGTTGGGCCAAATCATGGAGCTGGCCCAACGGGTCGAAGATCGAAATGAATCTCTGAAACGGGCCCTTGCTGTTGGTGGCCCAATCCGCCAAAGAACCACTTCTTCCCCTATATTCGGCCCAGGAGAGAAAGGCCCCAGTTATGTGGGCATTTATCCTAAGGTCACTAATCAAGTGACCAAGGCAGAACCAAATACGGGAGGAACGAAGCTTCCTGGAGCGATGAACCCTCGACCGATGAAAAGGGAAAGAGCGGCGCCACCCTTCCGGTGCCTGACCGACGGCGAATTGCAGCTCAAACGAGAAAAAGGCCTCTGTTACCGCTGTGATGAGAGGTACGTTCCGGGGCATCGATGCAAAAATAGAGAATTGCAAGTGCTTTTAGTTAGAGAAGATGAAAATGAGGACCTGGGGGAGGAGGAAAGCTTCGAAATGAGTGAGACAATGGAAGCGATGGTAGAGTTGTCAATCAAGTCGGTGGTAGGCCTCACTGCACCAAAGACCATGAAACTGCGGGGTGCAATTTACGGGGAGCCAGTGGTCGTTCTTATTGATTGTGGGGCCACCCACAATTTCATCTCCTCTGAGCTCGTACAGAAGCTGGGACTTAGTGTCACGGAGTCCGCCAGCTACGGGGTGGTGATGGGTACTGGAGTATCAGTTAAAGGGGGAGGAATTTGCAAGGAGGTGGTGATAACCCTACCCGAAGTGGAGGTAGTGGAGGATTTTTTACCGTTGAAATTGGGATGTACTGATGTTATCCTCGGGATGAAGTGGTTGGAGACACTGGGTAAGATGCAAGTTAACTGCAGTGCACTTACGATGAGGTTCAAGGCTGGCGGAGAGACAATTGTGTTGCAGGGTGACCCCAGCCTGGATAGGACTCAGGTGTCGTTAAAATCGATGGTTAAACCATACAAAGACGGGGTCCAGGGCATTCTGCTGGAATTAGGAAGTTTAGATGTGGAAACTGAAGTACCAGCGGCAGAGGTGCACGCTTGTATATTGGAATTATTGGGAAATCATCAAAGTGTTTTTGAGTGGCCGGATAAACTGCCCCCAATAAGAGTGCGTGATCACGCAATTCTGCTGCAACCTGGAGCAGCCCCTGTAAATGTTAGACCCTACAGATATCCGTATGTGCAGAAGAATGAGATAGAGAAGCTTGTAGGAGAAATGCTGGCTGCAGGTATTATACAACCTAGCCAAAGTCCCTTCTCCAGCCCGATGTTGTTGGTGAAGAAGAAGGACGGAAGTTGGAGGTTTTGTGTTGATTACCGAGCACTAAACAAGGTGACTGTACCAGATCGCTTCCCAATTCCTGAGATTGATGAGTTGCTGGATGAATTGCATGGGTCTCGAGTGTTTTCAAAGCTAGACTAGAAATCAGGGTACCATCAGATCAGGGTCCGGCCGGAAGACATACCAAAGACGGCGTTTCGCACACATGAAGGTCATTATGAATTCCTAGTCATGCCGTTTGGGTTGTCTAATGCCCCAGCTACCTTCCAACACTTGATGAATGAGGTGTTTCGACCATATTTGCGGAAATTTGTTCTTGTCTTCTTCGATGATATTTTGGTTTACAGTCAGTCGCTGGAAGAACGCTTACGTCACTTGGAGGTGGTGTTGAGAGAATTGCACAAACATCAGTTGTACGCTAATAAGAAGAAATGTTCATTCGGTCAGAGAGAAGTGGAATACTTAGGTCATGTGATCTCCGAACAAGGGGTAGCAGCGAATCAGTCAAAAATTGCAGCCATGACCAATTGGCCGAGTCCGGGTACCCTTAAGGAGCTTCGGGGATTCCTAGGGCTCACAGGTTATTACAGGCGTTTTGTACTGGGGTACGCCAAGATAGCTTGGCCTCTGACTGAATTACTAAAGAAGGACAATTTCCGGTGGGATGAAGGGACAGAAGCCGCATTTCAGAACCTCAAATCAGCCATGGTCAGTGTTCCGGTGTTGGTACTGCCAGACTTTTCTAAGCAGTTCATAGTTGAAACTGATGCGCCGGGGCATGGGTTAGGAGCGGTCCTAATGCAAGACAACCACCCGGTAGCTTTCTTTAGCAAAGTTCTACCGCAAAGTGTCAGACAGAGGTCAGTATACGAACGAGAACTGATGGCTGTGGTGTTTGCAATACAAAAATGGCGGCATTATTTAATGGGCAGACATTTCATTGTTCGGACCGATCAACGGAGTCTGAAGTTTTTGTTGGAGCAACGTTTAGTGAGTGAAGACCATCAAAAGTGGCTCACTAAACTCATGGGGTATCATTTTGACATCCAGTATTGACCAGGATTGGAAAACAAAGTTGCCGATGCTCTGTCCAGATTACAACCAGTCCTTAACTGCCTGGCGGTAACAGTCCCTAAAGTGCTGCAAATAGACAATATTAAAAAGGAAGTTGCTACAGATGAGGTACTGGGCAGGTTGGTGCGGGCTCTACAGGATGGAGGTTCTGTTCCTGCAGGGTATACATTGGTTGATGGGTTGCTGTGTTATTTTGGGAAAATTGTACTTCCCAGCAACTCACATTTTGCCACCACAATGTTACAGGAGTGCCATGATACAAGGGTTGGGGGACATTCTGGGTTTCTTAAAACCTATAAACGTGTGTCCAGGGAGGTTTATTGGCAAGGAATGAAGAAGGCAGTGAAGCAATATGTGGCTAATTGTGCAATCTGCCAGCAGAATAAGTATGAGGCATTATCACCAGGAGGCCTTTTGCAGCCACTACCGATTCCAGTGTTAATTTGGGAAGACATCTCTATGGATTTTATTGAAGGATTACCCCGATCAGGGGGGGTGGATACGATTTTGGTGGTTGTGGATCGTTTGAGCAAATATGGGCATTTTTTGGGTTTAAAACATCAGTTTACTGCCACCACGGTAGCGGAGGCATTCATCAGGGACGTGGTGAGACTCCATGGGATGCCTCGCTCCATTATATCTGACAAGGATCGCATTTTCATGAGTTCATTCTGGTCGGCTCTCTTCAAAGCACAGGGAACTGCCCTTAAACACAGCACCGCTTACCATCCCCAAACGGATGGCCAGACGGAGGTTGTAAATCGTTGCCTGGAGACGTACTTGCGTTGTTTTGTTTTAAAGAAACCCCGTGTGTGGAGCCAATTTTTGCATTGGGCTGAGTTTTGGTATAATACCTCTTTCCACACCACCACTAAACACACCCCGTTTCAGATTGTCTATGGTCGTGAGTTAACAGTTAGAAAGAAGAAAGGGCTACCGGTCCATTAAAAGTTAGTTATTTGTATGGGGGTAAAATAGTAAAGTCAAGAGTGGGGAAAAACTGGGGAATAAATGGGGGGGAAATGGAGTTAGGAAGGCATGCTATTTTCATTCGGTATTTTGTAGTAGGGAGAGACCAGGCCTCTCATAGCCTTGGAATTTGTATTCATTGAGAGTTATCAATATATTGCTTTACTTGTTCATAAATCCTTGTTTCTTCTCCATAATTCATACTGTATAACCATTCTCGGGAAGAAGCCTAACTTGATTCATTACAGCAGGTTTTCGAAGCTCTGTGGAAATCACAATTCTCGTCTGGTTCATCAGATTCGGCATTTGACAGGTAAATCCTATCAGAATCCCTATAAATGGAAGCGAATAGATTTATTGATGGAATCAAAAACGCAATATTTACAGACAAAAGAATTTGGTGATTGGGAAAAATAATAGAATTATCAACTAGGACAGAAATACAGCACATGTAATGTCTTTCAAGTAAAAACATTGTTTATTCAGCAACAAATGTAGAAAAACTTCAGATGTAGATCCAAATACAACCGATAAAATTATTGATGCTTGAGCAAACACTGACACTTCAGGATTTTCACAATCGGGAATCATAAAAGAAAAATAAAATCATAAGAACAAACATACCACATTATGCAAGTCCTTTTCAGGTACCCAAATATATGGGTTTCCTTTCCTCATAAAATATTTCACTTTTGAAGTGTATATTTCATCCTTGCTGAAACCATTCACATCACACAGTTATTCAAAAACAGTCATTAATCACCAAAAAATAGAAAAAGAAACGCTAAAACCCAGCTTACTATAAAAACCAATAAATGAGTGCTTTTGTATTGCTAACCTTCCTTTAGCATCAGCCTTTATGGTGTTAAGTCTTCCTTGCCAATTCGAAGCCAATATATCCTGCAAAAACAAATAAAATTAACTACTATACCATAAAATATGGAAAGCCATACCTGGCGTACGATTGTATCAACCTTGCATTTCTTAGCTAGTGTAACAAGGGATGATTTGCCACTTCTCATCTTGATTTGTGTTGAGCTGTATAAGAATTAGGACGTGTGTGTGGACTTTGGGAGAGGAAAGTAAAGGGTTTCTGAAGAAAAGACGTGAACCAGCATTTACTGGGCCGGGTTTCAGGGTCGGTGAACCAGCATTTACTGGGCCGGGTTTCAGGGTCTGGCTCGCAACACCGGTTTTAAATGACTGGCTGTGGGTTATTATGGACATGTTTCGTAGAAATTATAATTCAATTAAAATTAAAAATATAGTTATTATTGGGTCTTGTCTAATAAAAGTCAATAATAACGACTAGTTTTTTAATTTTAATCCGATTTTAATCTTTACCAAACTCCATCTATATCCTTTTTTATTCACAGACTCAATTGGGTCACTAAATTCTAATATATCTCGATTGGATCATTGAACTTTAATTTAGTTTCAATAGTATCACTGAATGTCAATTTAGTTTCAAATTTCACCACTCATCTCTTGTGTTCTCCCAAATTAATGATAATTTCTTAATTAACAGTCATATTACAAACGATTCTTTCACAAAAATGTTACGTATGCTAACCTACTACTATTATACAACTTACTATTATGTAAGTTCTTTTCCCTTCAAAAACTATTGTTACTCCTTGGGATCCAAATCTAAGCCCCCGTTTGGGCCATATTTTTTTTCATTCTCATTCTTCTACTCATTTTCAACCACACATTTTTCAATAAAATAATATTTTCCATCACATCAATAACTTTTCCTTATTTTTTCAACTACATATTCTCCATCACATCAATAAAAAAATGCATTCTTTTGAAAATAATGTGCACCAAACGGGAGCTAAGTATAAATTTGAGCAATATAAAGTGTTTTATATTCTTTTAGTTTTTGTATGCGTGATTGATACTTTTTCAAATTTTCATCAATTTTTATTCTCAATTTATTTTAACTTCAAATGACATCTTTTAACCTTAATTCTCCATTCACCCGAAATTGGTTTTAAGAAAGTAAATATACTTTGTTGATCTACTCGCACAGTAGAACATATTTGGCCCAAGAAATCTTTCATCTAACTATTAGGACCTACTTAAATATTTGGTCAACAAACTTGTAAAACCAATTTTCCAAAATACCCCTACATAAATAGAAATCAATGCCGTAATTAGGCTATGCGGTCATTAGAGAGATCAAGCAGAAAGTTATTACATCAGGATAGGTACATTATGGGTTTGAATATTTCGTAGTAGAATACTATCATATTTACTTAGCTAATTAGTAAACGTGATGTAGTGAACTATCAGCCGTTGGTGTAAACCATGAATATAGTACCCACACAATTAGCCCCTGTTTGGCCTTCATTTTGGGGTGTTGAAATTTTTTGGAATAATGATTGATGGGAGAATGTGTGGTAGAAAAGTAATGAAAAGTTTTAGATTTGTATGTAATATTATTTTATTTGATAAATATGCGATTGAAATGAAGAGAGAAAAAATTAATGTAATATAATGGGAAAAAATGGGGGCCAAACGAGGGGCTTAGTCTTGAATTGAAGCAGAAAGTTGTCAATGTTGTGTTCATTTTTATTCTGAACAACTCTTAGATTTCATATGTACTTTAGAAAATTCAAACCTTGATATATTCTTTTAGAAGTAGATTCAATTCACACTTATATAGGTGATCTCCTATTAAGAGTACTTGCCATACCCTACAAGGTTTGTCCAAGATATAATAATCGTTAAAAGTTTAACTTAACCTAAAACTTTCTTTAGATGTCACTTTTTTATAATAGGAATGGGGTAGGAGTTAACTATCAGGTGCTTATTGAATCTTCATAAATTAGTTGTCTCATTTAACCAAGATCTTGGAATCTATAGTCAGCAAAGTTAGATTACCATTATAGAATGCATCTCATAATAGGCTTTAAACCAATTCCCTTCGATAGGCACTATATTTGATATTTTGGTAAGCTTTTAGTAAGTGGATTCGTGAGATTCTTCCTAGATTTTACATAATATATGGAAAAAACACCATTTGATATCAAATGCTTAATTGTATTATGTCTTTGACAAATGAATCGAGATTTACCATTATACATTGTGATCTTTCAATAATAGATTGACTATCACAATGCATACTAATTGCAGGCATAGGTTTAGGCCAACGTGAAAAATCTTCTAAAAAATTATAAATCCATTATGTTTCCTCTCTAAATTTATCTAAAGATATGAACTCAGATCCCATCGTTGAATCAAGCTATATACATTTGTTTAGAAGACTTCCAAATACGGCCGCACCATCAATGATAAAAATATAACCATTAGTAGATTTTGAGTTTTTCGCGTCTGATATTCAATTAGTATCATTGTATCCTTCCAATATAGGTGTTTATCTAGGATAATATAATCCAACATTTGAGGTGAATCATAGATATTTAAGAACTTAATCAATGTCTTCCAATCGTAATCGTCTAGGTCATTGTAAATCTACTAAGCTTGTTCACCACGTAAGCAATATTTGAATGCGTGAAATTCGTAATATACATTAGTCTACATATGATCCGAGAGTACTCTAACTGAGATATGGATTTGCCTTTATCCACTAGTCTTTATTTATTTTGAAAATTCATTTACAACACACTAGTTTGTTACTAGATGAGAGATCTACCAACTTTAGGCATGATTCTGCATAATGAAATAAATTTATTTATTGATAGCCTCTTTCCAAAATAGAGTTTCTAGACTTGTATTGCTTTATTGAATATCCTAGATTCATTTTCTAGCAAATACGTTAAAAATCTAGACAGAAAGATGTAGCTGTTTTGGTCCTCATACTACTTTACTTAGATAATTACCAATTACGGTACCATTGGTTCTTTTGTGAACTCATCTCTTTCATATTCTTATAAGGAAAAATGTTCTAAAAAAATACACCATTCCTGAATTCAATGATGGTATTCTCACGTACATCTTGAATGTCTATCTTATGTACAAAGAACCGATATACACTACTATATTAACATATCCAATGAACATAGTCAATAGTTTTAGGGCCTTTTGGCTTTTGTTCTTCTACCTTAACTAAACACTCCTATATTTTTAAGTATTTATATGAAAGTTTATGACTTCTCAATAACTCATAAGGAGTTTTGTTCATACATTTATGTGGTATTTATTAAGAATGTGGTTAGCTGAGAGAATTCTCCCCTCCACGAGTTTTGAGGTAAACTAGAACTAATTAACACAACGTTCATCATTTTTTTGAACATACGGTGTTTGAATTTAGCAATGCGTTGGACTAAGAAGAACAAAAAGTTGTAGTTTGATGAATAATCCCAAAATTTGAGCAAAATCTTTCAAATTGAGCTCCATATTCTCCTCATCTATCACTTTGAATAAGTTTTATTTGATTGCTAAATTGATTTTCAACCTCATTTTTGTACTGTTTAAATATCTCTAAGGTCTCGTCTTTGCTTTATAGCAAATGGACACAACAATATCTTGTGTAATAAGCTATAAAACTAGTAAAGTACTTTTTACCTGTAACGACCCCGTGAGTTGGAGGTCTTGGGTTCGAATCCTAGGGATGGGTCCAGAAAGCCGTGAGGGGAAAGATCCTCCCCACGGATAGACTCTTAATGATCCCTAGGGACGATGAATTACCCAATATGGCTAAAACAAATTCGAAAACATGAAAATTTTATAATCTAATGCATAAAGCGGAATAAATAAATGGAAAGAATATGATAGGTTACCTTCGAACCAGCGCTAGTTTATAGTCTATAGCTCGACTGTGTTGCGGTTGATTCACTCTGGAGTGTAGAGATAGTTGGTGGACTTTTTTTGGAGAATCACAGCTCCAATTGTTCTCATTGGAGCATTTGAGACCCCCGAGACCTCGATTTTTGTACCAACAAGCTCAAATACATGTAATGAATGTTTGAAATATGAAGGAATTTTAAAAACANGCTCGACTGTGTTGCGGTTGATTCACTCTGGAGTGTAGAGATAGTTGGTGGACTTTTTTTGGAGAATCACCGCTCCAATTGTTCTCATTGGAGCATTTGAGACCCCCGAGACCTCGATTTTTGTACCAACAAGCTCAAATACATGTAATGAATGTTTGAAATATGAAGGAATTTTAAAAACATGCTTAACTCTTCGAGAACTCGTGTGTAGTCAATTTTCATCAAAAACTCGGTTTCTACCTACATTTCAAAATGGCATTCCACCGCCCCAAAAACTTATCAAAACATATTTTAAGCTAATAGGTGTGAGTGGAGGCCAACAACTTGGTACCAAAAATGTTTTTAAACTTGATAACACTTGTCGATTCCCAAAATCAGAATTTTGATCATTTTTACTCGAAATGTAAAACTTTTGCACCGAATCAATGAATTATCATTCTAACACCACCAAACTCATCGTGCTGTGTAAATTTGGGTTAAACCTCCATGCATAGACTCTTAATGATCCCTAGGGACGATGAATTATCCAATATGCCTAAAATAAATTCTAAAACATGAAAAATTTATAATCAAATGCATAAAGTGCAATAAATAAATGGGAAGAATATGGTGAGTTACCTACCAACCAGCGCTAGTTTATAGTCCATAGCTCTACTGTGTTGCGGTTGATTCACTCTGGAGTGCTGAAATAGATGGTCGATTGTTTTTGGAGAATCACCGTTCCAATTATTCTCGTTGGAGCATTGAGATCACCGCGACCTCGATTTCTGTGCCAATAAGCTCATATTCATGTAATGAATGTATGCAATATGAAGAAATTTTAAAAACTTGCTTAACTCTTCGAGAACTCTTGTGTGGTCAATTTTCATCGAAAACTCGCGTTTCAACCTACATTGCAAAATGGCATTCCACCGCCCCAAAAACTTATCAAAACACAGGTCAATTTTCATCGAAAACTCAGTTTTCAACTTACATTGCAAAATGGCATTCCATCGGCCAAACAACTTATCAAAACACATTCTAACTATTGGGTGTGCATGGATGCCAAGAATTTGGTTCCAAAAATATTTTTAAACTTGATAACGCTCGCTTATCCCAAAATCACAATTTTGATCATTTTGCCTCGAAATGCGCGTCTTAGACACTGAATCTACGGATTGTCGTTCCAACATACCCAAACTCATGCACAACACATTAAAATGAATTTTTTCCATGGATAGACTCTTAATGATCCATAGCGACGATGAATTACCCAACATGGCTAAAACAAATTCCAAAACATGAAAATTTTATAATCTAATGCATAAAGGGAAATAAATAAATGGAAATAATATGATGGATTACCTTCGAACCAGCGCTAGGGTATAGTCTATAGCTCGACTTTGTTGTGGTTGATTCACTTCGGAGTACTCAGATAGATGGTGGACTTTTTTTGGA
>CAIGRO010190379.1:0-11111 GCA_903798355.1 Fraxinus baroniana
TATAGTCGGGTGGTTTACATGAATAAGTCCAGCAATTCTTGAGAGAAATTGTTGGATAGGTTAGAATCATTGATTTTTCAAACTATCAAGTATGTTGTCGATATTGTAGAACTAGATTTCAAGACGAACATTGCATGGGAATTCGTGATCCTAGTACTCGTCTGTTATTCATAAGAAAAATCCAATTTGCATTCAATCATTCAATTGCATTTAGTCTTAACTTAAATTTAACGTGCAAAGTAGTTATAGTTTAGTCATAAATCATTGCAATCATCCAAACTTTCATAGATTCGGTTAAGGTTTCAGTAATTAGAATTAAACTACATCAATCTCTGTAGGAACAATATTTAAAATTCTCAATTTCACTTTATTACTTGTTAATGAATCGTACACTTGCGGTGATTTAAAACGAACAAATTTTTTCGTGAACAAATTTTTTACAACAAGAAATATATAAGTAGGGATTAGATAGTGAAATCTCTTTGTATAATAATATCAATACCGAACAAATTATGAAGTTAAAAAAAATTCAATCAAGCAATTAGGAAAGTGATGAGACCACAAATTGGGTGAAAATTGAAGACAATGGCACTGCCTTTTTAAAGGCAAAATCATCACGTAAAAAATATGAAATGTAAGAAAAGAGTTTCAAAATTTGAAATTTAAATTTTCCGGTCACAGCTCCTGAAATTATAGAAATTCCGCATTGAACTTGTGTGTTGAAGTCAGGATGAGAAGCGGCAAAAATTATTTTTTCGTAACATTATATGAACCAAAGAGTTAGTATGATTGCAAACAGGTGACTTAAGTGTATGTACTAAGAACATGTTTGGCTAAGCTTAGACACTGTAAGTGTTGGAAAAAAATGAGTATATAGTTGACTTTGACATGATTTTTGAGTGGGACCCTTTTGACTATTTGAAAAATCAAGATTGATTTGTGTTCTCCTCAGTGAGTACATCGAAATCATATATTTACTTGAGAAAATTGATACTCGGGTGAATAAAAAATTGAAACTCAAAATGTGCCACTTAAAATGAGTTTATGTTGGTGGGAAATTTAAAAAAATATGTTTGTCTCACATATGAAGTGGATGAAAACTAAAACCACTTTATAAAGAATTGCACTTTAGAATGGTGCAATCATGTGTAGCATAGAGACTCTCTCCACGTGCGGGCGCAGGAGGTGCAAATCATGGACCGAAATGAGTTTCAGACCTTGAATTTGTGCGCGAACAAAATTGGCCCCTTAGGAGTGTCCACGTTTTGCTACATTTTTATTTTTTCAACGACTATTCGAGTTTGTCTTCGTTTTCAGTTTCAGTTTCAATCTTTGTGGTGATATTGTTCGGTCACTAACTCAGTTCACCAGAGTAAAATCTATGATGCTCAGATTCTACCGTTATATCCTGGGGTTATTCGAGTTTGTCTTCGTTTTCAGTTTCTATTTCAATCTATGTGGTGATATTGTTTGGGCACTAACTCAAATCGTAGGAGTAAAATATGTGGTGCTCAGATTCTACCATTCTACCGTTGTATCATGGGTAGCAAACGCCAAATTATACCTCAAGCACGTACGGTGAGGGGGAGAATCTGTTTTAAGGAAATTGTGTGTAACACATGCCTCATGTTAAAAGTTTATTACTGTTTTTTCATTATCTTTTTTGTTATTTCTTACCGTAATTAACAAATCATTAGATTTGTTATATATAATTTAATTTGTTATAATTTGCAAAAATGTATGTGTAAATACGGTGTTTAAGCTTATACGGTATTTAAACTGCAAATTTGGTATCAATGTGTAAAATCGGTGTCCATACTGCATATATGATAACCATTGCATATACAGTAACCACTGCATATACGATAAATGTTGCATATACGGTATCTATTACATATACGGTATCAGTCTTGCATATACGATATCCAATATAGAAACACTTGTCTAACAGTAAGTTAGCTTTTCTTCTAATCATTCCGGCTTGCTTTGGCCCAAAAGAATGTACTGAAGCTTATAGGGTTATAATTGGATGCAATAACGATTTGAACGAGTTTCATATGCAAAGCTAGAGGAGAATTAGTGTGGGTTCTTAGTTCAACTTATACTCATTGGCCTGTTGGGAAGGGTTTGGTAGTCAAGAGTGCCAAATTATTATAAGTGCTTTTTTATTACATGCCATGCAAATAATTTGGCTGTATTTAATACTTTGGTTGCGGTGGATATTGTTGAGATTAGAAACTCTAATTCTATTATCAAGAACAATAGAATCGCAGAAAGAAAATAAAAGCAAGAATACACAAGATTGATTTATAATATTCGCCTCAATGTGAGATCCTCTTCCTTTGTATAGTAATTCCTAACAGTAACTTCATGCCGACTTCAATCCATGTACTGGCTCTGTACATTGACAATAATTAGATTCCACATCTTAATAGATATGGCTAAAATATAGTTCATAAGTCATTTGTGTTGCCAATACTAGTTATGTTTTTGCCTAGACCACTAAAAATGATCATATATTTATATAATAGACTGCATTTTTCCAAGTAAAAAATCTGTTTTCTTCTCGTTGCTGTCGACTCAAATTGTCAGCGCTGTGTGGCATGTAAGAATAAATTGTAGCATCATTGATAAACAAGCAGTTTGAATATAATTAAAAAGTATTGTGTAGTATTATGAACGAAAAAAAGAAGAAGTAAAATCATGGTTCATACCGCGTACTAAACATGGATCAAGTGATTGGATTGTTGAAGAAAAAAATTGATTCCTGTTACATCCCTCAGTTTCTTTGTAACGGGTGTTTAATTTAGTGACTAGACTAAATTCTTAGCCTCCAATCTTTGAATTTAATTTAAATGATTATATTGTTCATTTTCAACCTAGTGAATTAACTCAACAATCGTGCCATTCGTGTGGTGTTGCTGTATGATTTAGTGAATCCATATTAGTTGACATCGAAAAACAAAAAATGATTATACTGAAGTCCCACTATCAACTATGTTGAAAAGGGTACTCTAATGCATTTTTTGTTCAAAATTTAGGTGCATTTATCTCTACATAATCAATCCCCAGATGAATGCGTGATCATTTCTTGTGTAACTTGTTTAGTGTTTTTTTTTTCTCAGTTTAGTAACTATAGTTTAAGAAATCCGAAATGCATACATTAATTTCACGCCACCCCTATATGTCCCAACTGACATTTTGATAGCCCTGAACGGAAAGAAAAATTCCATGTGCTCTCTTGGTGAATTTGTAGTAGTATTAAATGGATAGTTTTGGTTTTGAAGGGTTTCTGAAGTTATATTTAGTTTAAGTTAGAAATGCAAAAACAATTGAATGATATTCAAAGTGTCACATTACTTCAGCATCATGCCAATATATATTACAAAGAATGTGAAGAGAATATTCTAGAGTGTACAACTGTAGTTATTTCCTTAAATTATGTAGGATGTTAGGAATCTATTTACAACAAAAAAAATCAGTGGCAGAATTCTGGTGTAACAGAAGGTGAGGCAGCTAGGATGGCAGTTGGTGATGGTTAGATTAGTTGTCAATTGAGTTGGAGGCTGATGTGGAGCTGAAGCTAGATGTGTATGCTAACTCTTGACACCCCCTTCAAGCTGGATGGTACTGAAGTAACTTCAAGCTCGTCTTTTAAGAAAATGAATCTTGAGTGAGTTAGGTCTTTGGTCAATAAGTCTGCAATTTGATCAGAAGAAGGCACATATCTTACTTCCAGTTCCTTTCCAAGCACTTTGTCCCTGATAAAATGAATGTCCAATTCAATATGCTTTGTTCTGGCATGGTGCACTGAATTGGCTGTTAAGGCACCCGGACTCATGTTGTCATACAATAAAATTGGGGTCGACATTTGTTGCAGTTCAAGTTCTTTGAATAGCAATTGAATCCAAGCGATTTTTGAGGCTACTGATGGAAGAGCTCTGTACACTGACTCTGTACTTGATCTGGCAACTACACGTTGTTTCTTCAATGACCAAGCTATTAGGTTGTTTCCCAAGTAAATGCAATAGCATACTGTTGATCTCCTGTCATTTGGACAAAAGGCCTAATCTACATCTGAGTATCCATTCAAGTTTAGTCTGTCACCTCTTTGTATCCATAGCCCCTGATTTAGTGTTCCTTTAAGGTATCCATGCACCCTCTTCAACTTACTCAATTTATTAACAGTAAATGTGATGTCAGGCCTAGTGTGTGAGAGGTATTGCAATTCTCCTATTGCACTTCTATAAATTGAGGGATTCTTTAACTCTTCTCCATCAGTTTTTGCCAGCAAGAATATGAGTAGGACAAGGCTTCAGATTCTATAGCTCAAATTTCTTAAGCAACTCAGCAATGTATCTTGTTTGTGTAAGGTGAAGTCCTGAATCATGCCACAATACTTCAATTTCCAGAAAGTGATGAAGTTGTCCCATATCTTTCAGTGCAAATCTTTTCTTTAATTAATTTATAAATCCTTGCAACAGCTCCGTCTTATTTCCTATCACAACAATGTCATCTACATAGACGAGTGCAAAAATAGTCTGTCTTTCATTCTTGAGGTAAAACAGCGATGTGTATGCTATTGATTGTTTGAACTTCTAGCTTATCAATGTTGTTTTCAACTTATAATACTAGGCTCTAGGTGCCTACTGTAGTCCATAGAGTGCTTTTTCCAGTTTGCATATATGATCAGGTTTTGACTTGTCTATATCCATCTGGTTGATTCATATATACCGCATCTTCAAGTTCACCATTAAAGAAGTTAATTATTGATGTCAACTTGCCTAATTGTCCATCCCTTTGACACTGCCAGTTTGCATCGAGTGCTCTTTCCAGTTTGCATATGTATCAAGGTTGAAGCTTTAATAACTGGGCTGAAAGGTTCATAGAAATCGATTCTAGGAGCCTGATGAAATCTCTTGGCTACAGCTTTGCCTTGAACCTCTAAACTGATCCATATGTATTACGTTTTACTCTAAAAACCCACTTGTTCTCTACCATGTTGTAGGCTGGTGATGGGGGCACAAGTTTCCAGGTTTTTGGTTTTTATTAATGCATTGAATTATTCCTCCATAGGTTTCTTCCAATCCTTATTCATCCTAGCTTCATTTACACTTTTAGGTTATGATATTTTAGGATTGTTTTCAACTGATTCTCCCAAATATACCTTAGGTTTAAATACTCCAGCATTTTCCCTAGTGATCATAGTATGCTCTATTGGATTACTCGCTCTCTATTGATTTCTGTGTCTAAGCTCATTGCTGACTAGTTGCTGATAGCTTGTGTAATTTGATTCAAGCTTTTCATTATTCTAAGGTAGCTCAACTTCAGTTTCAATACCTTGATCATTCACATATTTGAAGTTTGTATCCTCCTTATTGCTGTTATTCATACTTTCATGCTGATTGTCACTTAAGCCAAGAGGTGAGTGATGCATAGCATTAGTTGCTTCAAGATGAGTTGTATCATCAGGACTTGAAGAAGGATTAGAGCTGTTCAGTTGAGAGGAAAATTGTAAGTACGATACTACAATTTTAAACACCACGAAATTTGGTTGGTTTTGAACAGAAAACAAGGACTCAAAAGGAAACTCCAGCTTATTGAATACAACAGGCCTTGAGATATAAATTTTTCCTGTTGAGTTCAGGCATTTGTAGCCTTTATGAGATTCACTATAACCAAGAAAAACACATTTTGTTGAATGAAAACTAAATTTGTGTTTTTGGTAAAGTCTTATGCAAGGATAACATGCACACCCAAAAATTTTTAGTGCCTTCTAATCAACTTGTTTTCTATATAAGACTTGGAAATGGGATTGCATTTTGAGTGTAGGTGTAGGCATCCTATTTATAAGATAAGTGGCAGTTTGAAAAGATTCCCACCAGTATTTCAAGGGCAATTTAGCTTGAGCTAAGAGGGTCAGACTTGTTTTTGTTATGTTAATGTGTTTTCTCTCTATTCTTTCATTTTGAGCTGATGTATAAGAATAAAGGTGTTTGAATTCGACCCCTTCTTGTGTGAGGAAAATTTTGAAGGTTCTATATTCCAATCCAAAGTCAGTTTGCAGAGTTTTTATTTTTCTTGCAAACTTGTTTTCCACCAGTTTCTTGAATTAAATGAACGCATTTAGTGCTTCAGATATGCCTTTGAGGATATATCCATGTGAATGGCTGAAATCATCTAAGAAAGTTATGTAATATTTGAAGCTTGATCTTGATTAAATAAGTGCTTGTCCCCACACATCTGTGTACAGAAGTTCTAAGGGAGTTTTGATAGGTGAAGTGGATAAGGAAAATGGCAATAGATGAGATTTACCAAATTGACAAGCATCATAGAATGATTTAATTTCATTTTCTTTCACCCTTTGATTACAAATTTTGAGTACTTGAGATACCAGTTGGCTGGATGGATGTCCAAGTCTCTTGTGTCATACTTCAACTTGGAAATTTAAAGACTCTTGACTAGACTCTTGCCTGGGACTAGACTCTTCACTGGGACTGACAGAGGAGATACTGCAGCAAAGTTTATTTGAGAGAGCTGACTTCTGAGAGTGACACTTAGTGTTTTGGTGAAGAAAGCCCAGTTGATACAACCTTTCCTTAAGCTTTTCTTGCAGCATTATTTCCCTCGTTAACTTTTCCTCAACAAAACAGCAGTTAGAATGAAATTCCATATAAACTTGATTATCAGATGTTAACTGTGATACACTAATAAAGTTTTTCTTGATCTCAGGTACATGAAGCAGTTTATTTAACTCAAGCATTTTATCATTCAATGTTGGGATGTGAGTGATACCAAAGTGTGAAATGTGTAACTTTTTCCCATTTCCAACCATAATTTTTTCCTTACCAATGTACTCATTGACTAAAGCAATATTTCCCTTTTCTGCAGTGATGTGGTTACTGGCTCCTGTATTAGCAAACCAGGTTGGATCATTAATAGTGTTGGGAGATGCCACAAAAGCGGTTGGTGAAGTGCTATAGTTGATTCTCTGGTTTGGCGGTGTTCTTGTTTATCTCTAATCATATCTAAAATTGCAAATGTTAGCCTTATGTCCAATCTTGCTACATATTTGGCATATAGGTCTGTCACCACCATTAAGATTTCCACATCTTCCACCTCTAAAATTGTTGTAGTTTGAGAACATTCTATCAAATCCTGGCCGATAAGATCTGATGTGATGATGGTTGGAGCCTGATCTTTGGGAAAAATTAAATGATGTTTGATCAAGGTTGATTCATGCTATCTCAATCCTAATTGTGTTGAAGTGTTCTATTCTGCTTTCAAATGTCATAAGTGTTGATTGCAGTACTCCCCAAGTGATGCGAAATCTGCTGTTAATTTGAACAACAATGGGTGTGTATTCTTCATCCAAGTCAGCTAAGACTTTAGTAACGAGGTTAGAGTGAGGAATAGCTTTGCCAACTGTTGGGTTTTGATACCCAATAAATCCGAGCAATGATGTTAAACCGGTTTGATAGTTTTGGATTGGACTTCATAGGCCTCGACCGATGATTGAAGTGAAATGTTGACACCACAATGAACGAACTACTCCAACAACCTAAGTGGACCATTTGAAGTAGCCTAATTATATTTGTGTTGCTCATGGCCCGGCCCATTAATTGGATGACTTTTACATTGGAAGCCCATTTAGTGTTACTTATTGGGCCACTTATGTTTGACCTAGAAATCCACTATGCTTGACATATAAGTGGGTCAGTTTCTAGTGTTTAGCCCTAGTGTGAATTGATTATTCTTGGAGCCGTGAGTTTGAGAAATTGAGAGAGAAGTGAGGTCTCTTGCTTTCTGCTTCCTCAACCTTTGTGCTAACTTGCCTTCTTTTTTCTCTTAGCCTTAGTGGTTAGTATGTGCTACCAAATATCATTCACCTCACTTCTTTTGTGGTACCTTGGAAGCAACCATTGGTGGTGTTGTTGCTTTGGAGATTGGTTATTCATTGTGGTGTTCGTTTGGAGGTTTATCTGAGCTCGATTTTGGTGTCTATTGGAGCCTAAATTCTTACACCGACGATTTCAAGGTTATCTGCAAGCAGCTTTACTTTGTTCAAGTATTGATCAATGTTCATGGTTCCTTTCCTTGATTTCTGAAACTCACCAGTAAGAAAAGTAATCCTGGACTTGTTTTGAACTCCATAGCTCTCCTTCACAGCTATCCACAGTTCATTGGAGTTGCTAGCAGCTATGACTCTCGTGGCTATGTCAGGAGTCATTGAAGAGTAGAGTTACCCCATTAACAATTGATTTGTTGACATCCATTGATTATGTTAAGGGTTTTTGGTCATTTCAAAACTGGTTCCTGCTTCACCAATGACTTGAGTTCCAATGAATTCTAGAGGGCACAGCTTTGTCCCCAAAATGTAGCCTTCAAGATTGTGTCCACGAATGATAAGCAGAATCATATTTTGCCATAATAGAAAATTGTTTTTATCAAGTTTAAGTGATACCACTTGGGGTTAGATTAACACCAAAGGGTTAGAGATGGTTGCTTCCCTGCATTGGAGTAATGGTACTGCTTGAGATTCATACGGGAGCACTGTTGGGATCAGTATTTTGTGGTGTGTTGCCGGCGTTGGCCATGGTCTCGGCTCTGATACCAAGTTAGAAATGCAAAAACAATTGAACGATAATTCATAGTGTCACATTACTTCAGCATCATGCCAATATATAGTACAAAGAATTTGAAGAGAATATTCTAGAGTGTACAGCTGTAGTTAGTTCCTTAAATTATGGAGGATGTTAGGAATCCATTTACAACAAAAAAATTAGTGGCAGCATTCTGGTGTAACAGAAGGTGAGGCAGCGGGTGATTATTAGATTAGTTGTCAATTGAGTTGGAGTCTGATGTGGAGTTGAAGCCTGATGTGTATGTTAACTCTTGACAAACATGCAATTTTCTCTGCATCCTAACTTTGCTTGTTTTATGTTTATAATAATCTTATAATGGATGATCCTAATAGGTACATCTACTTCACTTTGAAAGATGAGGCACAGAAATTTCATTACAGGTACTTTTAAGCAGTAAATTGTCTTATTATTTGTTGCAAATTTATTATTCTGATGCATTATGTTAAAATCTTACATTGCTTGTAATGGATTAAAAAATCAGTATATAAACATTTAAGTAGATTCACTTTGTTCTTTAAAATTTTAAAATGGTTTGAGCAAGTAATAACCTCATTCTAGTTGGACAGAAAGCTTGAAGGTGATACATCAACACAAAGAATGAGGTAACGACGTCAATTAAATTGGTCGAGAAGTCATCCGAGAAGTGGAAATGAGATATCCGTATGATGGATGGAGGTAGCAAACTTGTCAATCAAATTGTGAAAATGGTGGTCCATCCTACCAAAACGAGGCGAGCATGCATTTTATATCCTATGCCACCAAATAGAACTCCCAAACCACTATTATTACAAGTATAATTCTAGCTAATAAAATACGAACACATTTGGTAAGCAGTATTGATTGTTGAATATCATCTAACAATATAATGTAGTTCTCTACTTTTTTATTCGTCAATATGTCTAATGCTATGCTGTCTAATACTATACCATCCATCCTACCAAAACGAGGGGAGCATGCATTATATATCATATGCCATCAAATAGAATAACTCCAAAGCACCATCTCAGCTTCACTTTCCAAATCATCCCAGCTGAAACTGTGGTCTAAACATGGTGGTGGTGACAACAAAACTCCTTCCATATTTGTCACTGAAACCTCATTCACGTAAAAAACATCACAATCTGATAATGTTTTTGTTGTGTCCAACGTTGTCAAATTTGATAATGTGTTCTTAGTGTCTAATGACGTAAAATTGCCACCAGAAACCTCACTAGCGTCCATCATATTTTCTTGTAAAATGGCGTCACCCTCCTCCGGTGGCCTAAACCCTTCTGACGCCTCTGACGCTGCCTTCTGAATATCTTTGACATCATTGGACACCGGTACTGGCAAGCGCCAGACAGAGTCAGCAAAATTTAGGCATGCTAACTGACCCCTAAAAGCCAATGCAGCAACATCATAAGCACGCGCCGCCATTTCTGCAGTAGGATGAGTTCCTAGCCATATCCGTTTCTGATTTCTCGGTTCGCGTATCTCGCATACCCATTTATTCAAATTCCTACGCCTAACACCCCGATAGACCGGGTGGCGCGTTTCCTTATACTTCTTTCTCCCGGCACGTTTCTTGGGCTTACTTGACGCCAAAATAACCTCTTCATCAGAATGTTCCCTTAAGGATGGAGTCTCCGGCACTTCGAAAAATCGACTCTCCAACTCAAATGGATTAGGATCAAAACACAAACTTAATAAATCCATAGAAAACTATGATCAAGATCCAGATTAAAGTAGTATATTTTTTTTTTGTTGTTGCTTACTGGGGTGTTCTTGAGTTTGGAATGAGCAAATGACACTGATTTTTATATATTTGGGGGTACCAGGGAAAACACGCACGGGGGACACGGAATGGACAATATTTTGTACTGAAGGACCCACTTTTCGAGGACACAAAATATCTGCGCCAGTTTGAGGAAACAAATTGTTGCTTGGCACACGAACACGGATGCCACGCACTAATATCACGTAAGCTCTTTACTAGGAATAAAGCTGCCTTTCTCTTTTTAATTAAAAGGGCACGTTTTATTACTAACAATAAATAAAGGAAAATTTGCACATGTAGTCAAAAATTACTATTAGTTTTTCAATTTTAATAAAAAAATTAGATTTTCAATTAATTAAATTTTGTGGGAATCGTTATTTATTCATAGAAAATATCAATAGTACGCCTTTTTAATTATTTGTCCAATAACAAAATGTTATTAAAATTTGCACAAATTTTTGAGATAAAAAGAGTGACATCTAAGAGAAATAATGTACAAATTCATGCCGTAACCCCATGGGCGGACCTAGAATAATTTTGAGTGGGGGCGAAATTAGGGTGGAGCCAGCCCGTCGAAATAGATGGGTCCAAAGTTAAAGAGATGGGGGGCTACGGGGGTTCGAGGGCAACGTCGCCAAAATTATTTTTTTTTGGAGTTGTTGAATAGTTTAGATTTAGTTACATGTTTCCAACTAGTTCATGCTATATAG
>CAIGRO010190400.1:0-10710 GCA_903798355.1 Fraxinus baroniana
GCTTTTAACTGCTTTTTTCAGCTTTGAAACGCCGCCAAACATCATCTATGTTAATTACTCAAAAAGCTTCAGACTGCGACATCCCTTCAAAATCACAGGGGTAGCGGGAAGTGCGAATTTATACTTCCATATGAATCCGAAAGGTTAAAAATGAACATAATAAAGAAGCAAGTTTAGAGTAAACATCAAATGTTTGAAATTTGGATTGTTTCTCATTCATATTATTACTTCAAAACTTATAAATAAATGTGAAAAAAAAAANTTTTGCATGGAAGTTGTCAATAAAAGTGAAAAAAAAAAAAAATTTGCCATTGTATCTAGAATTTGTTTCCATTGCAAAAAAAAAAAAAAAAACAAAAAAAAAGGTGAAAACAAAATTCAACAAACAACACGATGTAACAGTATAGCAGTTACCTGCAGAGAAGAAGAAGATAACTTGGGTGTACTCTTGTCTGCATCCTCAGCCTCAAGAGACCATTTCCCCGAAGAAACATTTACTGAGGAAGGCGATGTATAATCCGGAATCCCAAAACTCGAAAAGTAGCCATCGGAATTAATTTGGGATAAAAACTCAGCCGGAGAACTGTTTTGCCTCAGAAAATTGCTTAACCCATGGGACGGCCCACCACTTAGGGTTTCCAATAAGCTTAGATCGGTGTCGAAACGGCTAGTGGCGGTGGCATTGCTAGTGGCAGAGAGAGGTGGAACTGGTGGTGGTTTGGAGGATGACAATAAAGGTGGGTCTAAAACAACCTCAGAAGGTTCTTCGTCAGATTCGAGTAAAGCCTCTAACCAGGTAGCCGGAGCTGAGCTGAACCGGGCGAGTCCACCGCCACCGCTTCGACTCAGTTCACTGCTCCCACCACCACTTGCCGGTTGCATCTGGTGAATTAATTACCCTTTTTTTCTTATTTTAATAAAATTTCTTTCGAATTTTCAATTTTATTTTTTTTCAGGAGATTTCTTGTTGCAGTCCAAGAATCTACTGAGAGGACTAGAGAGTTCTTCTGACCTTTTCTCTCTTGGAGAAGTTTCATTCGAGGTTATCTAATTTATATGTTCATTTCAATTTGATCATTTAACTTTAACTTACTTCAATTTTATCATCTTATTAATATTTTTGTTCAATTGACCATTCGCCTAAGAATTTTTTTTTTTTTTAACTAAACCATTTGGTCTGTAATCATTACAAAAAATGACAAAATTCATAACATTGTTCACATAATTCATGACATAACTTATATTTTCACGTTACAATATTCTTGGAGAGGTAAAGAATACCAATTCTACGATTTTTATTTTTTTTTGTCTTAAATAATAACATTGCACATTAATTAATGATTTATTCATAAATATTTTACCCGTTTGTTAACTAAGTAATAAATTTTACTTCATCCAGTCATGAATTATGTTGGTCGTGTAACAAATCCAGCCATATTTAATCACCTCACATAAACAATCAAATGAATAAAAATGGTAAATAAAACAAAGATTCAAGCTAGCAAAAGCATAAGGTAAGGTTTATAAACAGGATAGTTAATTGAAATAAAATGTAAGTTAGGTGATTAAAGTACATAAATATAAGTAATTTGAAGTGACCATTTTGAAACAAACTTGTAAGTTGAGTGACCTATAGTGAAAGCATGATATGTCTTGCTTCTAGTACTTTACCAGAAATGGATTGGAGTGAATAATTATATATTAAAACAATTAATCAATGTGTACAAAATATGTTGACAAAAATTGTTGACAAAATATTAAATGTATAATGTTAAATTTCATGTGTCAAATTGTACCAAATCATTTTATTCAAATTCTGGGATTTGTGCATTGAGATATCCTCAACTCCATACTCGGTACAAATTTATAGCGAAATAATATTGCACGCCCCAATTTCTAAACCCAACATGACACATGTTAGGTCTTATCGTTTTAACTTCAGAAAAATTTGCATTTTTTCTTATTTTGTCAATAATAGGCCCCCCAGTACGATCTGAATAAGTCACTACCCATATAATCGAGTTTAATAATGTCTTCTGCTTGGTGGCCGTCTAAATTTGGACAAATTCATCTTTATAGCTTTGGAACGATTTAGTCATCCCGAGTCTTACTAATGGTTGGTCTAACTCAACCTTTTCTTCTTTTTTCTTTTTTGAGAATATATTTAACATGACATTAAATGTTTTATACGTCTCTTTGTATCTATATGTAAAATCTTCCTCAACCAACCTGACTCGAATTTAGCCTTTTCTTTCAAACAGAATAACGCAACCTATCTCGTTTTATACCTATATATTTTATCTGCTCATAATTTATCTCTTGATCTCATCGTTCACTTAACCAATTGTGTGCAAACTTCTTTCCATGAGTTTGCCTTTAATGGCAAGAAAAAGAAAAAAATGGACATTCCCATAAATGGTGTATGAAAGGTGAGCCACAAATTAAGTTGGGACTACTTTTCTTAGAATAAATCCGCTTGTCCAGGGGCACATGTGCCTTGGCATCATAAGCCGCCACATGGTGCCCCCTATTGGTGGAGGGTCTGTGGGGACATGGCGCCCCAAGCAGATCTCCTTTTCTTAGCCCACTTTCATTGTGTGCGTGCTTTGGGACCACGTTTATCTTAGTTTTGTGAATGAAATTTTTGGTGCGTGTAAATTACTTTTCAATGAATCATTGTTTTGGTCCCAATAAACTATTGTTTGCAAAAATTATAACCTCGGGCCTCATATTATATGCACTTGAATTTTTAAAAAGATAATCATCTCTCTCTCTCTCTCTCTCTCTCTCTCTCTCTCTCTCATATTTATTTTTCAATAATGTTATTTGACGGCATTCGTGTCAAACACTAATTTAAGTGAGAATTATATAGCATTAAATGATGTATTCACTTAAATGTAATATTATATGATTAATTTATTTGAATCAATAAAATTTACTTGAATTGTATGCTCATTCTTAACGTGTTTGGCTACACCCTGTATCTATTGGAACCTAAAAATTGGTGCACACTTGAGGGTCTTGATGTTTACGTAAATGAAATGGTGTGTATGTGATGAAATACAATATGTTACATTTTGGTGATTACTCGAAAGCATTTTAATATTCAGTGACTAATAAAACATAGCGAGCGATGGAGATTGATGAATTGTGTAGTTGAAAAATTGTGGATCTCATAAGATATGTGGTTAAATTAATTATTGACTTTAACTTGAATTTTTTTTTATCAATTTTTAATCTACAATAAACAAGGACTCAAGAAGAAAAACATTTTATTTTTTTTCTTCTTCATTTTTTTTTTTAAATTACAAAACTTATTTTGATAAATAATAGACATCAAATAGGGGCATAGTACACATACCGAAATTAAAAAGAAAATAAAATAAACAAAAGACTATCAAATTTCATCCCAAGGACCTGTATTTTCAAAACATTCAAAACCAGCCCCATTTTTCTGTACTACATTTTCATTTTCACCCTCGTCTCCACAGTCGTATACAGATAGATCCCACCACAAACAGAACTGATCTTCCAAATACCTCTGCAACATCCCCACTTCAGTCCCTCCGACTTCACAGCACACTATCTTCGTCTTCCGACGACGTAATCGGATACATTTTTTCAAACAGAAAATGAAAGGACACACGGCGAAGAGCAGAGGGAGGAAAAAAAAAATGGCTGCAGAGAATTAAAAATAAATATCTTCAGCGACGGTTAATTGAAGAAGTGAATTAATGGTAAAGATAAATTGGAAGAATTTTTTAATTTGGTTATCATCACGTTATATGTTTGTAAACAAATCAATTAAATTGTGATGTTTGATTTTGAGAAAAGTTTATGAAATGTACGATTAAAAAATTGATTTTCATTAAACATATAATAAAAATGAATTGGAAAAAATAAAATTAAAAAAAGGAAGGTCAAATCGGGACTAAATAAACTTTTGTAGTTTTTCTAAGAACTAAAAAAAAAAAAAGGATTAGCGCGACTTTATAAAAGATTTTAGTTTAAGACTTGTCAATTTTTATAAATTTCAAAAATTGTGATCATTTTATTTATGTTAAAAATTGTCTAATCGAAAAATCGATGAATCATCCTAAAATCTGCTTTGATAGAGGGCTAGTTTACTAGAGAAGTGATTGAAGTCCCCGAGAATCAATAAAAACTCTAGGTTTATTGGTGCAAAACCTCTTGACCTTTGATCCTATTGTGCAATATTCTCTATCCTTTTGGATTGGCGGAAATCCCCCTATATGACTTTTTAAGTGCACAAGATACCCATGTTGTCCATCCTTGTTACTGTTACCATAAAATCCACTTAAAGATGACCAAAATGAATAATTTTAAAAAGGTAATACAGTCTTTTCATTCTCCTTCACCATTTGGGATGACTACATTATGGTCCCAGAGTATATAATGTGAAATTTTTAAAAACAAATATATATATATATATATTATGAAGGAAACTTCTCTAGTAAGATGCATATTCTTATTTAGGCCCTATTTGAACCACCTATTTTCCTCATTAAAATGAAAAAAATGACCGTTATTCATCACATCAACATTTAAATTCAAATTTTTTCTATCTCTTATGTGGATCCCAATAACGACTACATTTTTCATTCTCATTTTAAAAAAAAATGGGTCAAACGGGGACTTAGCAAGAGGCATCTTTAGGGTTACTTGTTGAGTAAGGTTAAGGTGGGATGGTTATGGAGGATGGGGGAGAAAATAGTGGTGGAGTATGGAAAAATTATGTTGTCTAAATCTTTCAAATCTTTGTTGGTTTTACCCTAATCTTTCATATATTGCATCCATGATCCCAAATCTTTCAATTGTGTGCGGCTAAAGGATAAATGGATGGAATCCATCCATATGTTCGTTAGTTGGTCAAGAAAATTGATTTTGATCACATTTTAATCAATTTTAAAATGGTAATTTTATACATTTTCACATAAAAAAAAGTGTGCAAATATATACCCTTTCAAAATTGATTAAAATGAAGTCAAAATCAATTTTCTTCATCAATTAATAGACATTTGGATGGATTCCATCTATTTATTTTTCAGTCGCATGCAATTGAAAAGTTTGGAACCACGGGTGCAACAATGATATGTTATGGTAAAACTTGCAAAGATTTGAAAGATTTGTGACCGTGGTTGTAATTATTCCTACAAATAAACATCAATTTTTATACAAGATGTTTATCAAGTGGTAGGGGGCGTGATCGGGGCAATTGTAGAGTGGTTTTGGGATTGAAACAGCAACAGAAGCCTTCACAAGAGTTTAGAGTTCGTTTATTTGTTTGAAAAATACGTGTGGTGTTGGGTAACTAATGGAGAGAATTGAATGAGAATGCGTTGGTTTCCTTTAGTCCTTTGTTGTGAGGTTTCACTATTTCAGTTCAAAATGGCAACATTTCCCAATTCTTAATTATTTTTCTAACTAAATTCTTCTAGAGTCCCCAAGCTTTCCGTAATTCCATTTATCCCCTCCATGTTCCAAACCTTCCATTTGAGCTACTCGATATTGTCACCCTTTTAAAAATGTGCACGCAGTATTCTAACCCAATAGAAACCATTTATTTAGACGACAAAAGAACACGTGTTGGACACGTGATAAATGACTAATTGGTATAATTGTCTAAAATAATTTTTCTTCTCTTCGAAGTCATCCAGAATATATATAATCCAAAACAAAAATTCTACATTCCTATATAGTAGAAGACATTACGCACTTGTTAATATTATTCAAAGTGCTGAAAAATTATATTTCAACAGCTATACCAATTAGTCACCCATTGCGTGTTCTTTTGCCCTCTAAAGAAATTATTTTTGTTGAATAGAATATGGTGCACACAATTTTAAAAGTTTGAGGATGTGATGTGGCACAAAGCTTTAAAGATCAAGGACATGTAGAGGAATATACTCTATTTTTGCTGCTCCTCATTTTGTTAAGATTAAGGAAAATTACTCAAAGTGAAAATAATAGACTTCTACTAAAAATAATTTTGTTTAGAAAACTTCTTTCAGAAATTAATTAACTAATATCATTAGAATAAGTTTTTCATTTCATTACTGAAATAAAATCTACTAGGCTTTCATCCAATTCGAAGTCCTCAATCTTTAACTATTGTGGTAGACTTTTTTTTTTTTTTTTTTTTTNATCGGTAAATAAATGGGTAATTAGTACATAACTTCTCTACATTTCACTGTTATTGTGGAAAACGTCAATATCTTCCATTTTTTGCATTTAAACCCTTCATTACACATTTGATTGCGCACAATGTCTTTTTCATCCATTTTATCTATTAAATGAAAGGTATTTTCGTCATTGTTTCTCTTTCTTCCCCATTTAAACCTATTTACTCCTCTATTTCTTCCTCTGAAATATTAAATTCGACCAAATCCAAATCGGCATGTTCAACGTATGCTCGAGCCCTTCTGTAAATTGCCTACGTTTGTACTATCGAGTACCAATACTTTCACACAGGTTCCTCATTAAACAAATGAAATCCATAATTCGACAAGGCAATTAAAAGAAATCGATTATCCAGCTAAGCAAATCTTTATACACGGCTTCTTGTCTGCTTATAATATTTTGATTTCAATTTGCAAGCTGCATTGTTCAGGTTGCTAGTGATCTTCGGTGCTTTGAAGTGTTTCTTTTCCTCCACATTGAAAGATGCGTCATATTCAATATAGTTAGGAGCTTGAGTTCAAAATTCCCCATGTGAGGCACGACTTAAAGATACATAGCAAATACTACTTTGTTATCAAATCAAATGGAGTTTGTTACACCTAGCCTCTGAGGCTCAGAGTAAAGGTGCCACGTGGTAAGCCACGCTGGCAGAAAGTCGTAGGAAGATTCACAAGGTCGAAGGATAAAGAAATCAAACAAAGACCCAAGTCCTATCATCAAAAGGCCAAAGTCCATGTTAAGCCACTACCTTAAGGACGAAACACTACAACTTCGGCTGAGACTCTCTGAGGCTCTCAAAGTCATCCAAAGTTCATAGAGTTGATGCTATCTTTTGCGACAGATTCGAAAATCTTTTAGAAGTGATTGATGTAATACTTATAATAAAGTTTGTCAGTGTGTCAGCCTACTGTATAAAACGACTGAACCCTTATCAATGTATTAATTGTATGAATATACAGTGATGTAAAGCCCCAATTCAGGAGATGAGACCACGTGATTCTGATCAATCACCACATCGACCAATGCAGTATAAATGAGTTCTCTTTGTAAGTAATGATGGGTTGGATTTTTGGCAATCATACATTCGAAATGTACATTTGAACTCTCAAGAAATTCATATGAATTCTTGTTTGAATATTTATTCATCTTCTTTACAAGTTTATTGAACAAAAGTTTCGATATACAATATAGTGACTGCAATGTAAATCTTTATCGATACTTCCACATATTTTTGTTTGTTATAACATAGGTTATCCCGGTCTGCCACCCGGGTGATCGTTGTTAGCACGATCACTCTTGTTTCACACCGTCGGAGCTTGAACATTTTTGTCTCTCGCAGCAAAGTACCTCCTGCGTCCATTCCTTCCTATCTATCGCCGTAATTTTGGTAGGAACGTGTAAGAATCATACTTGACTTGGTAAGAGTGGGCCGTCATCTGTTAAGTTTATTTTTTTGGGGTCAATAGATTGGCGTCGTCTGTGGAAAATCATACATTCAACCACAAAATACCTGTGGAGAAAAGCTAGCTACGAATAGTTTGGCAAGAAAAGTTCTAACCCTTGAAAAAGGAGCACCTTGAAAAATGATCGTGAGATAATTCCGACCCTTGAAAAGGGGGAGTTCTTGAAGAAAAACCCGTTGAAAAATCCCAAAAATCGAATACTTATTTAGTCCTGAAGAAAGGAGAATTTTGTTAAGAATAGTGTCGTGAATAATGAGTTCAAATTATGAAAGTGTACCTCGAAGGACAAGGGGAACCCTCGCGAGCTGCCCTAGCCGCTCGTCCACGACCACAGTTAGGCTCACTAGAGAAATGGTCACAATGGCTGCCAACATGAAAAATATAACACAGCAAAACATGGTCATGCATGAGATATTGAAGAACATGTAAGGACGAGGGAAAACCCTATTCCTCCATATGTCATCACCGAAAATACATTCCATGGCCCATAAAGATATTACCATGAAGAAGAAGAAGAAGAAGTCTAATGCCAAATGGCTGGATACCATCACACCAAGATGGAAGCTCCCTCAGAGAGGGAGGTTGAGGTTGATACGTCAACCAACTATGCCGCGAAATTACCTTATGAGTCCCCGTTTTACTTTCCTCTAAATTATGAGCCAGAAGATCAACCTTCGAGGTCAGCAAGTATCTTTAATAGGATAAGCCCGGTGTTGCCTAGAAATAGGTCGACTCACTCACCCCCTATGCCTAGGAATAGGTAGGCTCCTCCTCCTCCTGTGCCTAGAAATATACGATAGGAACCTCCTCACTATGAAGAACAAGAACTAGCATACCCTGAGGAACGTCGAATTCCTCTCCTAAGAAATAGACGAGAAAAAAGAGATGAGCGATGAGTGAGGCAGGACCCTCCCAACCATCTCTCCAAAATCATCAGGAGAGGGATGAAGATTCTGATGAACCATAAAGATCCTACGACCTCGATGATGATGACCACCACTCACCATTCTCATAAGCTATAAGGATTGCCTCGATGCTGAACCACTTCACACTCCCAAAAATTCCTAAGTATGATGGGAGGGGTGACCCCGTGAAACACCTCAACAGCTTCAAAACACACATGAACTTGAAAGGGGCCACCCCATCTATAAAGTGTAGAGCCTTCCACTTGACTCTAAGTAGAGAAGCTAAAATTTGGTATACACGGTTGTCGAAGGCAACACCCACGGTTGGTCGGATTTCAAAAAGTCTTTCTTAAAGCACTTTGCTACAAGCAAAGAAGGTGAAAGACCTATTCAATGCTTAAAAGACATGTGACAACAATAGGGCGAGATGCTGAAAAGTTTCTTTTCCTGTTTGACTGGCGAAATGACCTACTATCTGCAAGTCTTCTTCAATTCTCTCACAAAAATATGAATTCTTCTCATTTGATAATAATAATTGATGAGTATTGGAGTATAATATGTATGTAAGAAGTCTCCAATATGTGTTATGTTGTTATGTATTTGTAGAAGTCGAATTATTTGAAAATCGCGTCCAAATTGACTTCCAAAAGAATTCCAATCGAATAAGAAAAGTTGTATTCGCGCGCAAATTTCTCTCTCTTTATAACAGTTAGTATTGTAGCCATAACTTTCTCTCTCTATGTCCAATTGAGGTGATTCAAAGTGAGTTGAAAAGATAGCTCAAAGGGCTATAACTCTTCTTGAATATAAGTTTTCTAATTCGGACGTTTACTATGCTAAAAATGGGTTTCAACATTCGGCTAAAAATCTGAAATATAACTTGTGCGATTAAAAATTAATTTTGATCATATTCCATTCATTTTTGAGTTCTAATTCCATCCAAGTGTCTCCTAAAAATCTTTCAAATATCATCTTATGTCCGAATCAACTATTGAATATTTCCAATTTAGTTCTCAAACTTTGAATTTTGCACTTTTTTCACCAATTTTCGCTTCTTTCTTTCAATTCTTCGTCCAATCACTGAGTTTTACCTATATAATATAAAATACAATAATTTATGATATATTTTGTAATAGATCTACCAAATATGGATATTTTAGGACCATTTCAATTCTTCGTTCAACCATTGAGTTTTATCTATATAATATAACATACAACAATTTAGGGTATATTTTGTCAAAAGACTACCAAATATCAATATTTTAGTACCTCGAATAAGTGTATAAAATACACTTATAAAATACCCCCAAACTTAAACATTTGTTTGTCCTAAAATAAAATTATAACCTAAATAACAACAAACACACAAGTATGCAAAAATATTTGGTTAGACAATCTAGCTTTTTATCTTGGTATTTGAAATTATAGTACTAAATCTACAAACTGTTTCAGGTTCATAATTCCAAACTNGTTAGACAATCTAGCTTTTTATCTTGGTATTTGAAATTATAGTACTAAATCTACAAACTGTTTCAGGTTCATAATTCCAAACTAATATCCACTCTTCCAATGCAAAATTGAAGTGTGTGTAAAATATTAAGTAGACAATCATGAACTTACATGTTGCTTCAATTCCCAACCCTCTGTGTTCAAATATATCATTTCACCTCTCGCATGATTCATACACCCCTAAACTTGTTCTTTTTTCACTCTTTTTCCAGTATGTAATCTAGGGTTGAGTTTTTCATTACTATCATCACTCTCTCTAGTTCAGGTGGACTCTACTAATTGTAAGTCAACACAACAATAAACAAGTATTCTCCAATTTGTTGATTGCTTTGACCTCCAAAACTCAATTTAGATTAATTATCCTTCATCAAAAGTTAAATTCCCTCAAACAAGTGCTTTGAGTTTAACCAAGGCATTTAGTGCTCTCTTTTTTTCATGCACTTGATTTTTCTATTTTCAAAAGTATTATATTTTTGCTTTCTAAATGACCTATGTAACAGGTTTTAGGCCGATAATTCTCAAATCAGATGACTTTAGGGCACCAAGTTTTAATCATCCTTACAAGCTTAATAACTCAAGTAACACTTTAAAAAAATTAATCCTTGATTAGTGCAATGCCCCTTATCAAACAC
>CAIGRO010190405.1:0-12769 GCA_903798355.1 Fraxinus baroniana
AAATTTTACAGTTACGAATGTGATTGATTTTTAAAAATTAGGTTATTTCCGCGAAAATCGATTGTCAAAAATTAGGGCAAAAGACGATGACGTGGCAATCCGGGTTAACAGAACTCGGGGCGCTACAGATTTAGATTTAGTATAAATTACTATTGCTATTCGATTAAGGCTACTATTAATTTTATTTCGATCATACACGTAATCATCGTGGATTCGACACTTTACACACTACTATATTACTCGATCACGACCCTGTTCACTTGCGGGTTTTCAAATGATCAGAAATCATTTATGGAATGTCTTCACACCCATAGAGACTATCATGACCCTTACATTGGAAGAAAGTGACAATATTCCTCTAGATTTGATTACCCTTCTTTTGGATAGTGTTCAAAATAAAAACAGGGAGGATTCTCCCATTAAATTTAGTGTGGTGGAAAAACGTTTTGAAAATTGTGCTGACACAATTAAACCTCACTTGTCACGAGCTATAAAATCTTTAGGAGTTTGTTTAAATGATTATAGTACAGTTCTTTCCTCTATTGTCACAGAAGTCGAGAGTTGTGCACAGTGTGTTGTGTCCCCTATCGTGCCCGCATCGGTAGCTGATACACGTAACATTGACATAATTGAGAAATTACCTAAGGCAATACCATCAAAGTCAAGCATTTTAGATATCCTAGATCTCGTGCCTACTAGGTTATATGACTCCCATGTTGGATTTGTTTTAGTTTTCCCTCAATTACATGAGACTCCATGGATTGCCACATTGTTTTCTAAGGCCATTACTCGATTGCACATTCTTCCTATCAACATTAGGATGTTGTCCACTAATTATCGGCATGATTTGTTAGTTAATCATTTTGTTGACAATGTTCCTAAATTTCATGCCAAATTAAGAGGTCAAATCAATTTTAATCATGAAACTTTTGAACTTACTTTTGATGCGCAATACATGTTGGAGTACCCTATTGCAAATTACTATATGTTATTGCGCGTTTTTCTTATCCATTTTCCTAAAAACGTGAAAAAGCTTTTTTTGGATCATTCATTTAATGATTTTCGATTTGACTGGTCATCTCACTTAAATGAAAGTTATATTTTCGATACAGAAAAATTGTTTACTAATCGGGGCCCATTCGAGCCTTCAATGTTGCGATGCTAGCTTCTCGTGCTCCTCATTATGCGCAATCAAATGAACATGTCGAAGATGAGTTGCATGAGTGTTTGTTCTTCAGAGTCCAGTAACGGTACTTGATTAGATGGAGAGATAGTCCCCCTTGGCCGGATCATATTCTTGGAAATAAGCTGCAGTTTTCGTTACTATCAAGCATAGAGTTTCGATATGGGTTGTGCTACAGGTACAAAATGGAGCGCCTCCCCAATAGGGGGCCGACATTTGACAATTTTGGACACCCTTTTGTACTCTATTTTGTACACCAAGAATTATCCTTTCGATATTTGGTTCATACCAAAGATCGTCCCCCGTGGTAGAAGTTTATCCACTCGACGAGTCGAGTTTTCTCCCACCCCGGGAGAGTTGATGCGGACATCATTGCATCGAGATTTATTTTTATCGTTATTGGACCTTATTTATTTATGTTTTCTAATTTTATTGTTATTGGGTTTGTATTAGTGGGTTGGCTCAAGCCCGTTAAGTTTTCGCTATTTATTGGATTTTTTTCATTGTTATTAGACAGTTGAATGATTGATTAATTTTGAGATTGGCCATAGCCACGTTTTTCCTCATATTCACGACTTTCTTCTCGGCTTCTCCTTTTCTTCTTATTGCTTCTTTCTTCTAGCTTTAATTCCTTAGTTTGATAATTATTTGTTATTGATTCTACATCAACACACCATACAGTGTTTTGAATATGTGCCAAAGATGTGCCAAATAAGGTCAATGATTGCTCATTTTCGTGGTCAATTTCTATATTTCTTCCAACATAAACTAGACCTCCCATGGCCACTTCGTTTCTATTCTTGTGAGGGCTCAAGTAACACATGAATCCACATCAGACCGTATTTTTGTTGAATTTGATAAATTAATGTAATCTCATTTTTCATTGATTATTAAAATACGATTTATTAGCGCGTTTATATATTACATAGGAGAAAGACATAAAGTAAGTAACTAATAACTATCCGGAAAATTTATCTCCTAAAATATCTGCTATAAGATATTCACCCATGTATAACTTACTTCCCTAAAATCTAGCAACGTTTTATCGAGATTGATTTGATAGACTTTTCCAACACTTCTCCTCAAACTCAATATGGTGTTGTAGAAATCGAGCTTGAAAATTAAATTGATCTCAACAAATCATCATCCCCAAGAATTTGATTCAAATTTGTATTTACATTGCATGTAGACTTAAGCTAAACACTAACTATAAGTTAGTGCAAAAGGAAAACATTACCCATTACGACCATCACCAAAACTTGAGGGACACATCCTACAAGTAGAATAACTTGCACTCCAAAAATCTAGATTATCAGCAATCCATTCAAAGATGGGGTCAGAAAATGGTCTAACAACAAGAATCTAGTATACTAGTAGAATAAGATACTGTGAAGCAAATAAATTTGAAGTATTAAGATTTTCTTCCAAATAAGGGGCGCCAACAACATAATCACCAACAATCTCTAAAACAATAATGATAGAAACTGTCATAGTAAACCTTAGAGGGAACCATGAGAGGCTAACTTGCTTTAATTTGAAAATACAAGGACCAAATTTAACTTTTTAAAAAGTTGGGGACTAAATGCAAGATTGTAATATCTCAATGACCACCTTGCACATATATAAAATATAAGGATTAACTTGTATAAATGGAAAAGTTCGGGGACAAACTGACAATTTGACAAAAAATATGAAAATTATTTGTAACAAAAGCCCAACAAGAACCACGATACCCAATTAACATGAAGCAACCTGAATTGATTAGTACCAATAGAAAAATTTGGTAACATGAATAGCCACCGTCCAACATGATTGAATTAATATGAAAATTTAGATTTGGTGATATGAAAACCTGAACTTGACCCATTTCTACTGGGCTTGTTGGCCCAACGCTGAGATCGGGTCTTACCAAGGTCGGGCGTCACGGTATAGACCTCAATGGCCTGACCTAAGCCCAATGATTTTAGGCTATTGTCAAGGTCGGGTCCATTTAGGTCGGGCCCCTTCTTGGTCTTTCCTTGTCCCCTATCTCGAGTGTTCTCCCCCCCATCACACATGACCATGGAATACTAGTTCAATTCAAGTACTCCCATGAATCTCAACTTATCTTGCATTGTGCAATCCCAACACAGTACAAACCCCTTTAATAAGGAAAGTTCAATCTTTCTGGAACTCTACCACCAACCTCTATAAATACGCAACCCAACCTAATTATTCAGGTACATTTTAGCATAAGTTTCTCTTGAGCATTGTCTGACTTAAGCATCAGAGGGGTGACGATGACACACCTCGACGCCTTTGTTTCAGGTATTGAAGATCGGATCATGCGGAGTTCTTCCATCTAGTTCGAGTTTACCTAGGTACGAATTTTGGTAGCATCTTTGGCCCTGTCTATAGGAACAGCTACCAGAAGCCATGGTTAACACACATTCAGGACATCTTCCGACAAGCTCATCTTATCCTAACCAGCCTGCTGCTACGACCTCCTGGCCTCTCAGGAGGTTATATTAGGAGAACCACCACATCCGTTTATAATAGTCACACCAGCTACATTCAAAGAACTTCGCCAACAAGTGGCCGCATTGACTCAACTACTACAAAGAAATACACCTCTGGTACCATCCTCACAAAGTGGTAATGTGGCCGAAGATTAGGCTCTAGGTCCCAGTCACGATAACGGTGGAACATCTAGCATACCTCAGGCACCGCTCAGTTCGAGATCAGTTGCAATGGACTCAATCAATCTGGAGAGGATTATTTAGGAAGGAATTACAGTAGGAATGTTTCATAAGTCCCATGCAACAACATGATTCACCCCTGAAGTTTTGTCATATCCCCTACCGGATCGATTCAAGTACCCTCGGATAAAGGAGTATGATGGGATGACTAATCCCATCAATCACCTCAACATATACACTGATATCATGAACTTACAAGTTGTACCCGACGTTGTAATGTGCAAAGCCTTTCCTCAGACATTGACTAATGTTGGAAAGGATTGGTTTTCCACATTAGAGCCCAACTTTATATCTTCTTTTTCGGACTTAGCTGACAAGTTTTTTACCTTTTTCGCAAGTAGTAAGCGCATTAGGAAGACAGTCACATTACTCATACAGATATGCCAAGGACACAATGAGATTCTTCGCAATTTCATGACAAAGTTCAATAAGGAAAGACTTCTGATCCCAAACCTACATATCATAGTCGCCGTCTCCACTCTTACATATGCAGTTAGGTATGAGGCATTTAAAATGTCCCTATCAAAAACTCCTCCCAAGTCAATAATCGACCTGGTCACAAGGGCCGAAAAATACATTAATATGGAGGAAACGATGTTTCCAAGGAGAGATGCCCCACTAATAAAGAAGCCCGATTTGAAAATGCCCTATGAGTCCACCTAACGTTTGGATCTTTCTCGAAGTCAATCAAGATAAGAAGCCCTACCAACATCCTTTGCCCAATTAAACACCATTAGGTCAAACATTCTGATGGAGATCAAAGACCTTAAGGAGTTGAAGTGGCCTCCTAAGCTACAATCCCCTCCTAAAACTAGTGACAAGAGTAAATATTATGACTTTCATAGAGATCATGGCTACATGACGTAAGGGTGCTTCGCCCTGAAGTGAGAGATCGAGTCCCTCATTAGGAGGAGTTTTCTAGGTGCATATGTAAGTCGAGACAAGTGTCCCCAGAACAGTCAGAATAAGGGGAGGCGTCCCGACGACAAAAGGGATCAACAACTGATCACAAGTACTATCAACATCATTATTAGAGGAACGACCTCAGGAAGAGACTCTAGCAACGGGTGTAAGCAGTATACAAGATAATACCCCTTGATCTCGAACATGGATATGAGCAGTATGGAAGACATAACTTTTGGAGCAAAGGATTTGGCGTATCTTTTCCACATGATGGTGCGTTGGTTATATCAGTAATCATCGCTAACTTTGATTTGAAAAAGATCTTGGTGGACAATGGTAGTGCGGCAAACGTGTTGTCACATGAGGCTTTCGAGAAGATGGGTATTTCGACAGAGCAGCTCAAATAGGTCAAAACTCCTCTTCAGGGTTTTAGAGGAGGTATTGACATTCCAGAGGGTGTTGTTAGTTTACCACTTACCTTAGGATCAGAGAGAAAGTAGGTAACGCAGATCACGATGTTCCAGATGGTTCGTGCTCCCATGGCCTACAACGCCATACTTGGAGGACCACTATTGTTCTCTTAACATTGGGCCTAGCAGTGAAGTTCCCTACAAGCAAAGGGGTTGGAGTGGTTCGAGGGAATAAGGCAGTGGCTAGATAGTGTTATGTTACCAGCGTTAGGGAGATCATGACGGACATCATGCAGTTATCAGAGGTAGAACTCGAGCTCAAGCACCGAGGGAGGCTCGCGCCAGTTGAAACAATGGATGAGGTCAAGCTCGAGCCTGGCAGGAAAGTTACTATTGGTCGAGGACTTGACGACACAACCAAGGACGAGCTCATCAGCTGTTTGACTTGTAACATTGATGTATTTGCCTGGAGTGTGGAGGATATGCCTGGAATAGACCCCATAATTATAGTACACAAACTCAACATAAACTCTGGTGCAAGACCAGTAAAGTAGAGAAGGAAACAATTTGTGCCAGAACGAAGGGAGGTCATACGAAAAGAAATTGTAAAACTCATTCAAGCTAACTTCATATGGAAGGTCCAATACCCTGATTGGCTAGCCAATGTGGTCCTAGTCAAGAAGTCTAACGAAAAGTGATGGGCCTGCATTGACTTCACAGATCTAAACAAAGCATGCCCTAAAGACAGTTATCCTCTACCCCGAATTGATAATCTTGTGGACAGTACCTCGAGTCACAAGTTATACAGCTTCTTGGATACTTTTTCTTGGTACCATCAAATTCTAATGTCAGAGGAGGACCAGAAAAAGACCTCATATATGGCAGACTCAGCCATCTATTATTACAGGGTCATGTCATTCGAGTTAAAAAAATGCAGGGTCTACATATCAAAGACTTGTCAATAAGGTCTTTGCCACCATGATAGGGAAGAACGTTGAGGCCTACATTGACGACATGGTTGTTAAAAGCAAGTAGGTGGGCTGTCATGTCACTGAACTAGAAGAGGTCTTTGCCACACTACAAAGGTACAAGATGAAGTTAAATCTGACTAAGCGTACGTTTGGAATAGCATCTGGTAAGTTCTTGGGATTCATGATCACCCATAGGGGTACTGAGGCCAACTCTGATAAGATAGAAGTCTTGGTTTCAATGGAACGACCAAAGTGTAAGAAGGATATACAAAAACTAACAGGTCGAGTTATGGCACTGAATAGGTTCATATCTCGAGCAATAGACAGGTGCTTCCTATTTTTTAAAATCTTAAGAGGTAACCAGAGTTTTGATTGGAATGAAGAGTGCAATACATCTTTTCTAGAGCTAAAGAAAGCTTTAGCAATCCCATCGTCCTCACTAAACTAGAGCCTAGTGATACGTTATTGCTATATTTGGCTATCTCTGAAAGCACAGTGAGTGCAGTTGTAGTGAAAGAGGTTGGTAAGGTCCAACGACCCATCTCATTAATGCAAAGACTCGGTACACCTTGGCTGAACAACTTGCTCTTACCTTGGTTGTGGTCATCCTAAAACTCCGTCAGTACTTTCAGTCTCATCCGATCGTTGTACTCACCGATCAATCGCTGAAACATATACTTCAAAAACCAGATGTCTCCGAAATGCTACTTAAATAGGCAATTGAGCTAGGTGAGTTCGACATAGAGTTCAAACCACGTCCCGCGATCAAGGCACAAGCATTGGCTAACTTTATTGTAGAGCTTACACCTAGAGCTCGGGGGCCACAGGATAGTGACTCGAACAAGACCTCAGAAGTTTGAGAGATATATGTTGATGGAGTATTGAATAGTTTGGGGTCGGATGTCGGAGTTATCATCACTAACCTGATAAGAACAACTGAAATCTAATGTACATTTAGGTTTGAGTTCCAAGCCACCAACAATAAGCAGGGTATGAGGCCGTCATCCTAGCATTAGAGTGGGTGCACAACCTCGCGATCGAGAACGTCAATGTGTTCAGTGACTCTCAACTCGTGGTGGGCTAGACCGAGGGCACCTTTGAGAGAAAAGATGAGCCTATACTGTTTGAAAGTGCATAACCTCTGGATAAAGTTTAAGAGATGTGAGATTACGAAAATTGCAAGAGCTGAAATTCGAAGGCCAATGAACTATCTAGGCTCATGTTTATGGGGATGGATAGACTTGATAGAACGGTACACTTGAAGATAGTAATAGAACCCAGCATCGATCCAAAGTCGAGTATCATGGACATCGATCATGAGCCCTCTTGGATGGACCTGATAATGGAGTATTTAAATAGCTAAAACCTACCATGGGACCTCCGAAAAGCAAGAAGTATTAAGGCTAGAGCAGCGAGATATTGTATTATCGAAGGAATTTTGTTTCGTAAAAGTCTTACATTACCCTACTTAAGGTATCTCAAGCCCTCCTAGTCTCTCTAAGCCTTAGCAGAGGTTCACGAAGGCATATGTGGAAATCATCAAAGGGTTCGTGCGCTTGCCTACAAGCTCATAAGTTACATGTTCTACTGGCCTAACATTACGACAGACGCATCGGACTATGTCAGGAGGTATAACAAGTGCTAAAGGTTTTGGCAATATCATACATACTCACTTGGCCAGGGGTAAGCTAAAATTCGTTATCGTAGCAGTGGAATACTCTACCAAATGGGTGGAAGCGGAGCCATTGTCAACCATCTCTGAGTCGAAAATCAGATCATTCGCATGGAAGTCCATTATTTGCAGGTTTGGGGTACCTAAGGTATTGATAACAGATAATGGGACACAATTTGATAATGCACAGTTCAAAAGCTTTTACAATAACCTCAGGATCAACCACCGCTTAACATCAGTCTCATATCCTTAGAGCAATGGCCTCGCCAAGGTGACCAACTGTTTCATACTACAAGATCTCTGGACAAGGATTGGGGATGCCAATGATAGTTGGCCAGAAGAACTACCCGTCATCCTATGGACATACATGACTTCTCACAAGACCGCAACCGGTGAAACTCCTTTCATGTTAGCTTTTGGTGCGGAAGCCACGGTATTAGCTAAAGTCGACCTACCAACATAAAGGATGATTAAGCCCTACATCGAAGGACTCACAACTGAGCATCTTGACCTGCTTGAGGAAGTAAGGGAGCAATCATCTATAAGGGCCGCAAGTTATCAAAACAGAACAGCCAAGCACTTCAACACCAGGGTCAAAATAAGGAGATTTAGAGTTGGTGATCTAGTACTCCGGAGTGCTACTGCTACTGGTCACCCCCTGAGGAAATTAGGACCCCCATGGGAATGACCTTATGAGGTCATACGAAAAGTAAGAGAAGGAACATACAATTTGAGGGACACCTCGAGGAAACCACTCCCAAAGCCTTGGAACGCTGATTACTTAAAAATTTACTACAAGTAGTTGCCCGCTGGAGGCCTAAGTTATTTATGTTTTTATTTTATAGTTAGTTCTTTTTTTTTAGGTATTTTCAGGCCTGCGTGCCCAAATGCTTTTAATTTCTAGATATGGTATGTATGCAGTGTAATGTTCGTTATTTCAATACACTTAAGTACATTACGGCAACAAGTTGTCCCAAGAACATCGAGATTGACATAAGGCTAGGCTAGACCTCGACCTGTAACAATTCAAAAATTATTCATGATGCCAACATATAGTGGTCGAGATTGAGCCTACTGATGCGTATCACTCGAGTTACTTGGTCAACAGTCCAGGTTACACGACTCAAAGTGATTTTCAAACATGACTCAAGCTACTTGGCCAGAAAGTAGCCAAGCAACAAGCCTTGAGCTCATTACGGCAACATGACTCGAGCTACTTGGGCAAAAATTAGCCAAGTAACACGCTCGAGCTCATAAGAACACATGTCTGGAGCTACTTGGCCAAAAATTGCCCAGTAACACGCTCGAGCTCATAAGAACAACATGACTTAGCTACTTCGTCGAAAGTCAGCCAGTAATACGCTCGAGCTAATAAGAATAGAACAACACATGAGCTCTATACATACATGTGCACGAGGTAAAAACATGTACAAAATAACAAAAACATCGATTTCATAAAAGCCCAGTTCGGGCAATAAAGTTTGTTACAATTCACTAAAAAAAGGATTGGGGAATGGCCTAATCTAGGTCGGCTGGGGAAGGAGGATCTTCATCATGGGGAGTCTCGACATCCTCATCCGTATCGTCCTTAGCTTTTGATTTTGATAACTCGAGCTTATAGGAAAGCTTGTTCACCTTCTTCAAGTCTTCGATCATTGGCCTCGAGTCTTCAGGAAATTTTGGCCTAAAACCCAAAAAGCTTCAAAGCAAAATGATACGACCTCAAGCCATATTGTTCCAAGGTTGTCCCGAACTCGTCAGAATTCTTGAAATCATTAACAGCCTGAGCTTGCGCTGCGATAAAGTCCTGCTCATATATTTTTTTGTCTGAACGAGCTCGAGTTTGGCCTCCTCGGCCTCATCTTTCACCTCCCTTATTTGATCCCGACCCTTCCGTATCTCGATTCGCATAAGATCGCACCTGCAGATCCTCTTTTCCTTTTCTTCATTCAATACCTCGAGCTCAACCACCCTGCTCGAGGCCCCAAGGTTCTTCAAGGATAACCTCCGAGACATACTTAAGGCCTGCAAATGAAAAAAGAAAAAGAAAGTGTTAACATCGAGAAAAATAACCAAAGTGGAGCATCAATTCGAGAAATATCCCAGACCTTCAAAGTTATGCATTCGAGTACCCTGAATCCTTTACCAAGCTCAGCCTCGTCCTTATACTTATTCACCAAACTCGGGATCAGTGGAGATCGAGTGTGTTCCTCTAGGGCCAAGCTCCGTAGAGGCATCTCATCATTCAGGTCGGACAATCTCGAGCACAGTTCGAGGGGTAGAAGAATGTGATCGAAGAGATGGCTGGGATAGAGACGTCGGACTCTTCGATGATTGCCCAGCCCCACGAGTATTCTGCTCGGGTTCACTTCTCATGCTCATTTTTTCCCTTTTGACGGGGCTGGTGCTCGGGGCTTTGGACCCTTGGCATTATGGTGAACGTTAGCGAGAAGCCTCGATGGATCGAACGACATTCTAATTCTGAAAAAGAAAAATAAAAAACACATTAGCTCGACGTCAGTTCGCGAGATCAAGGGTGTCATCCTCAAGCAAAAAGTCCACCTTAGCTGCTAAAGGGTCGTGATTCACTAACCTCATTCTATCCCTCTCCAACACCTCGAAATAGGCCCGACCCTCGTTAAACCTATCCTTATCGGGTATTTCCTACATCGGGCTAAAAGGGTGGTCGTGGTTTTGAGGCCTAACAAAAAAGTATCGCTCTTTCCAGCCCCGGAGAGAGCTCGGGGTTTCTGGAGTCCTAAAACCCCCTTTCGTGGATAGGTAGACAAAACAGTTGTAACTCGACGAATACCTTAAGTCAAAAACCAATCTTAGGAGGTCGAACCTAGGCTCAACCTCGAGATATCTACATAAAATAAAAAAAATAGTCAAGAAGCCTCCAAACATTCGGGGCTAATTGACCCAGGCATATAAAAAAGGACGTCAGGAAATTAATAAAGAAAGGAAGAAGGGGCTACCTGAGCCCGGCCTTAAGGGCTTCCCTAAAGAAGGTCATCTCTCCCTCTCGAGCCTTTAAAATCTTCTCATGAGGTTCAGGTGTCCTAACATCACACAGGAGCATAACCCCAAACAACCTGCCACCTTAACAACTACACGTTCCTTATATTTGGTCGCTATTCTAAGGTACGTCAATATCGCCTCGACATGTGGTAGGGAGTCGATAGGCACGGCCATAGAAATAATCGACGTCCCTCTTGGTCAAGGGTTCAACTAATCGAGCTCCTAGACGACCGACTGCTGCCGCTCGAACCCTTACTGCTATTGCTCGACATTATAAATAAGCTAACTTAAGAGGTCGAACACTTACCTTTCAAGGACGTTCTCACAGGACCCCCTAAAACCCGAACTCGGTCTGCTTTAACTGAGAGTTGAGAGTGAAAAAGTGAAAATGAAGGGTGAAAAATAGGGTATTTATAGGACTCAATGGAAGGTCAAAGGTCAATCAAATCTTGGCCTTTGGATCGAGACACGTGTCCACCATCCAAGTTCACCCCCTTTGAGCCAACAGCTGATCGCCATGTTGCGCCATAACTGTCACGTACGACGGCCCATCAAATTCAACCCGGCCCAGTTACACCTTGATGCATCTCGACCAGTAGCTCGAGCACTTTCAGCCGCGGCTTAGATGCACAGTGGCCTGTAGTGATATGAAAACCCCAAACTCGACCTACTTCTACTGGGCTTGTTGGCCCAATACTGAGATCAGGTCTTACCAAGGTCGGGTGTCAAAGGTATAGACCTCAATGGCCTGACCTAAGCCCAATGATTTTGGGCTATTGTTAAGGTCGGGTCCAATTAGGTTGGGCCTCTTCTTGGTCTTTCCTTGTCCCTTACCACACGTGTTCTCCCTCCATCATACATGTCCATGGAATACTAGTTCAATTCAAACACTAACCCCCCAGATTTCCATGAATCTCACGTTATCTTAGATTGTACAATCCCAACACAGTACAAACCCCTTTAATAAGGAAAGTTCAATCCTTCTGGAACTCTACCACCAACATCTATAAATATGCAACCCAGCCTCATTATTCAATTTTTCATAGTATTCAGCAAACGTTTCTCTTGAACATTTGTCTGAAATAAGCATCGGAGGGACGATGAGGATATACTTCGACGCCTTTGTTTTAGGTATTGAAGATCGGATCACGCAGAGTTCTTCCATCCAGTTCGAGTTTGTCGAGGTACCAATTTTGGTAGCATCAAGATTAAATCAAGAATAAAAGTTATCCCACACTATACATCGGTTGATCCCATATGGCTGATTTAATGAATTTGAAACAAGAAGGAATATTGCAGAGTTATTTGGAAGACTTTGATATAGCATTGAATAGGGTCTCCATCACTGAAGAATACTCCATTAGTTGTTTTATCACTGGATTGAAATCAGAACTCCAAGGATTCATTTGACAATTTGAAACTAATGGAAAAAAGAAAAAGAAAAATAAGAATAACTGCGATCCGCCCGGAGCCGGCCCAAATCGACTCAGGTCGGGCTAAGTCGATTCCTGTTAATGAGCGGGGCGGTTCAGTTTAGAAAATGGCCCAAAATCGGTAAATTCAAGTCGGATCGGGTTGGGCTGGGTTGGGTTTGGATAAGAATCTGCCCGACCCGACCTGTTGCCCACTCCTAACATAACTCAAATAGCCAATATGATTTAAGCCTCAATTTGATACGAAGCAAAAGTTCCTAAAGATGCCTACTACAATTTCTACCCAAATCATAAAATTTGCCCAACGCCCCATGATTTGTAGCACCTATTGTTCGCTGAAATTACAAATCGCAAGTGTACATGTCACGTTCAAGTAATAAAGTTGACTATAAGTTTGAGTCAATCGCTCAAGTAATCACTACAAGAAAAATGGCTTTT
>CAIGRO010190431.1:0-13281 GCA_903798355.1 Fraxinus baroniana
TATAATTCGGTAATGAGGTATAACGTGTAGAGATACCTATACTAAGTGCTGCGGACATTATATGAATTCCTAGTGCCTTAACTCGTTTAACTAAGGATAATTCACATAGAGATATGGAATTGAATTAGTTGAATAGGTTCAATGAGAACTCGAGAGGGGTAAATTGAATACTGTAGGAGAATTCGACCGAACACTACATTAGGCTAGAATCTTGAATCAGGAACTAAGGTGATCAATAAGTGAAATTGTTTTGCCCTAATACACTTTACATACCAGAAACTTTGATCCATTGTATTGTCATTCCATCATAATTTCCATTGCTTTAGTTTTCATCGTTTTAGACATTTAGCTTATTTAGGAAAATCTATTTTCACAACACTTAAAGTTCTTTATATGTTATTTTTGTCAAATAGTAGTAGGAAAAATATATCCAGTACTATAGTATAGTCTTCGTGAGAACGATAATCCGGACTCTTAGGTCCTTTATATTACTTGTTACGATATCGTACACTTGCGATATAAAAAAAGCAATAGCCCCCAAAATATAAGGGTCGGCCCTGTGCAACAATGTGCACCCCTTCGAATCCCAGCAGCTCCTCATGCCCAATATTACATCAATGTCATGCATTACTGCTCTCTGCTATGGACAAATCAGTTCAAGTCACATACTATCCAACGAAGGTTGTAAAGGCCAAACAATGCCATGATTTTTCTATTGTTAGGGTTGTTGAGATAGTGGAATTAGGGGATGAATCTCAATCTGACAATAGGTTTCTTCTCGTAAAAAGGCCAGATAACGATCTGCTTGCTAGACTCTGGGAATTTCCATTAGTCTATTGGAGGGAGAAATTGACTTGGCCTCAGAGCGAAAGACAAATGATATTTTTTTTATTTATTTTTAATTACAGTCATTAAGTTTAGACATTAGAAAGTCCTATAAAATAGTTTTGAGGAAAGAAACGGGACAATATGTCCACATCTTCAGTCACATTCGTCTGAAGATGTGCATAGAATTATTGATTTTGAATCAAAAAGGTCTGTTTACTGGTCGCTCTTCCTCCTTCCTAGTTTTCTCCATAATCTAAACTCAAACATGAAAAAAGAACACAAAAACTGACACAAATATCTCTTATGGACGAGTTTTTTTTTTTTTCTAAATTCACCAGCATTAATTTTCTCTTTGGCTTTAAGTAGGGAAAAACTTTGTGCAACGAATGCAAGAGTTTAACATTGACTTAGAAGTATGTTGACGGTGAGACCCTTAGAAGGATTTAATTGTATAATGAATATAGAAGAAGTGCAATGTACAAGAAAGAAACAAATAATATCAACTTATACTCTCATTAAAATTTGCCATTTTTTCTCTCTTCTTTCTACATTGATAAGTGAAGTTTTACACTTATTCGAGATACCTGTTCTTGGGAAAAAAATACTACGCAACTTGTGTTATATTGTATTTTGTAGGTAAAATTCCATATTTGGCAAAGAATTGGGGAAAATAATGCAAAAATAGTGAAAAATGGCGAAATCCAAAAATTGCAAACAATCCATAATGAGACGCGCGACATAATGAAGATCGATGATGCCAAGGATTTAATTGGATACAATTGGAAGATAAAAGAACAAGATTACATTACAAAGGGGTTGAAATGAAAAATAAATAAAGTTCGGGGACTAAAGTGAAAATACTCAAAAGTTGTGTCGAATCTCACGATGGAGATTCGAGAGTGTTAAGGGTCAATTTCATGAGGAAAGAATTAAAACAATGAAATATAGTTAAAGTATTATCACATATCAACTTCCAAGCAAAAAAATTATACTTCGAATTTTCAGTCTCAATATGAGACCGATTTTGGTATAGCAAACGTTCCAATTGGGAAAATGATACATCTCAAAGAATTGTATTCTTTCGAGATATATTTCCAATACAGTTTGAATCACTTCAATCGAATATCAGGAGAGGGAGATACAACAAAAACACTGAAAGTTTTTTGGTAGGAAAAAATTATACATATGCAGCCGCATCAATGCCTCCAGAGCGCCTTGGTCAAGCTATGGTTTCTTCCATGTGCCTGCTTCCATTTGTAATATGCGACCACATTGTACTTTTCAAGGCGAGATTTTATTTCCTTTTCCAATTGAAATTCTACTTTGGTAACAATATTTTGGATATCATTTTTGTACCATAATCAAACTAGAATCTTAGGGAAACCTCTCTAGATCTAAAAATCTCTATATTCTACATATTTTGGAGGCGAAGAACAATGCTTGATCATCAAAAAAGGTGACTTACTCATGATTCTTGAAGATTATTCAACAAAAATCAAGATTTTATTCTTCTTCCATGTTTTCTTGATCCGGGTGATTTTTTCCATATTTTCTTGTGCAATTCAATATTTAGGATGATTAGCTAAGTTTTTCCACTGTATTGGATGATTGAGGAATGCTATTTTTGTTTATTTCAATTTAAAACTTTAATTTAGGTATTTCTTGTTATTTTTTGGTTAATTTTGCATTCCAATTGCATTATTTAATTGTTTGGCCATTAATTAAATAGTTAGTTACTTGTCGTGGTGTAGGAATATTCACAATAAATCTAGAAAGTGGTAAAATCAACACGTGCAATAGGTATTAGGAATAATATCTATGACATGTGCAATCGTGTAAATAACCTAAACTAAAGGCATGATTTTCATATGAATTCGTACTAGTAATATGATCAAGCCGTGTTAATCATGGGATGGTGTATCTTGAAAAAAAGCATTTAACATATTAGTGTTATCGGTTGTAAAAAGAGTGTATGAACTCAATTAGATTATTAATTAATAATTAAAACTGATAAAAATAGGGAGAATCATGAATCCAATACAAGTATTCACATTCGATAAAATCACAAATTACTTGTTTTATTAGTATAGATTAGTAGTATAAACAACCACAAAATTACTCTTTTGATGTCACTACTCACTCGAATTTAATACTAACTATTGAACCACATTTTAAACTTTATTACTCATGGGAATGATAAACTCGAAATTCACTATTTCTATTACTTGTACAATGATCACGTACGCTTTTGAGTTTCAACATAACAAAATTTTAGCGCCGTTGTTGGGTAATAACAAATATAATTTCAGTTTAATAGTTTTATTAAGTTCAATTTTTTATTTTTTTTTATCTTTTGTTTGTTTTAGGCTGTTCATTTTACTACCTGAATTTTCCACCAGTTTATGCAAGATTTTGACGAGATCGAGATCATTTTTATAGATCCCAAAATCAAAAGGACCTTCACAGCACGAAAGAGAATAGAAAAGAGAAAAGGCAATGGCAATGGCAATGGCTGAAAATCAAAATCAAATTCAGGATGCACTTCAGTATCCAATTCAAGTAGCACCTCTAGTTCAACAATGATCAATCGCCAACGAAGGCCTGTTATTGGTAGGAGATTATGTGAATCTAGTTCCAGTACTAGTGCAATCGTTTATTGTCAACCCGCCCTTTGGACAGGCAAACTCCCACATTTGACCTGATTTCATCAATTTCTTCCAGAATCATCATGACATTAAGTTCTTCGGAAAAGCCATATAGAACCCTCATAAACACATACAAGTTTTTCTGATACTGTGCAAAGTCATCTGCAATGAGAGGATGTCATTAAATGCCTTTTTGATGTGCCTACTCCTTTACACGCTGAAGAAAGGCGAAAAAGCATGGCTATACTCACTACATGCCAGGAGCATTGTATCATGGAATGACATGATGCAAAAAATTACCATGAAATTATTGCCCTCATCTTGAGTCCACCAAATTCAAAATAAAGTCTATACTTTCAAATAGAGTTATCTAGGGACATATTTGGAGAAATGGGAAAGGTTCAAGAGCGCATTTAGGAAGTGTCCAAATCTTGACATTCCTAAGCAGACATAGGTGTATCTCTTCTACATTGGACTACACCTTGAATTTCGCAATATAGTGGATGCTTTAGGGAACAGATCTGTTATGCCATTGAAGATCGAAGATGCATTCAACCTGTATGAGATGATTACTGAAAATCAGGCCAATTAGCCAATCGACAAGAAAGTTCCAAAGAAAGCAGTGAGGTCTTATAACATAGATACAATGACAATGTTAGGAGCACATATGGAGACAATAACGAGAAAGCTTGACACTTTGACCCATACTTTAAATATGTTACAAACTCAGGCTCTGATGTGTATAGGTTATGGGGCAAATCATATCACTGAAAGCTGCGCTTTGGCTTTTACTCATATAGGTCAGCCAGCAGATGTTAGTTATGCACAAAAATTCCAAAGACAGCAGAACTATCCTAACAATTACTATCCAGAATGGAACAAACAGCCAAACTCCTCATGTGCTAATATTTAAGGGTAAAATTATCATAATAGACCATTAGGATTCCAACAACAACTGCAACATCAGCAAGATCGAAGGTCATCGCTGGAAGATTTGCTATCTCAGTACATTATAAAGACTAAGATCAATTTCCAGAATCAGCAGGCTCGATCAAGAATTTCAAACAACGGGTGGGACAGATAGCCTATGCAATAGCCAACAAACCACATTGTACCTTGTCTAGCGATACATAGAAAAATCTATGGGAAAAGGTACTAGCAGTTGAAGTAGTGGGTTCTGAATATAAGAAGTCACGATCATTCATCCCTGCCACTCAAGTTCAGGCTATCACCACTAGGAGTGAGTTCAGATAATGAAAATTGCTGCAAGAATAAGCGAGACTGAGGGTACTTAGATATCTATAGAGGGTAATGAACAAGTGGAGTATTCTAAAAAATCAACAGAGAAAGATCAAAAAATGTATTAGGATAGTCCACGGGTTGAGGTAATAGTTCCTATTAAAGCACTTGCACACCGAGTCCCATTTCCTCAAAGGTTGAAAAATACCAAGCTGAAGAAGCAGTTCAAAAAGTTCCTATAAGTCCTCAAAAATCTACATGTCAACATCTATTTCATTAACGCGATCCTTCAAATTTCAAACTACTCCAAGTTCTTGAAAGAGATGTTGACTAAGAAGAGGAAGTTGTTAGAGCATGAAACAATTGCTTCATCTGCACTCTTCAGCGCAGGATCCCTCCCAAACTTAAAGATCTAGGGAGTTTTACTCTACCTTACTCTAGAAAATTCTCATGATATAAATTTTTTAATTGATTCAAGAGTGAGTATTAATTTAATCCCCTTGCCTCTTTAAAAGAAACTGGGATTATGAGATTATACGATGGCATCTATTATCCTTAAGCTGGCGGACTGATCGCCAAAGCACCCCTATGGAATAGTTGAAGACATGCTTATCAAGGCGGGGGAATTCATTTTTCTAGCTGACTTCATTATCCTAGTCATAAAAGAGGCATATCATATACCAATAATCCTAAAGGCCATTCTTGTCTACAAGTCGAGCCTTGCTAGATTTTGATACTAATGAGAGGGTAGAGGATAAGCAACAGAGCGATACCATGAAGAATCCAAACAAGCAACCCTCATACTTTGAAGATTGAGAACGAGTGGATCATTGGAAGACCTATAAAGTTAGGCTAGATGCAAGAGAAATTATTGGTATGGACAACGATGGAAATATGATTGTTTGGAAACTCAAAGAGAAGTTGAGAAAGTGCAATGACTACATCAAAGAACTCTGCTTTCAAGCCACTATGAAGAGCCTAGAAACAACATGAGTCAAGAAAGTACTTTAAAACAAAGCACTTAATGAGAGACAACCCAATCTTTTTTTCCTTTAATTTATTATTCTTTCTAGTCATATGTTAATTTAGAATGGTTATTAGTTTTAACTAGGAACACATCATCGATTTCTTTTTTAGCCATAGGTCATCAAGATTTAATTAGTTTATTAGATGTTTGAGTTAATTAATACATGTTTCATGTATTTGATCTTGAATATTTTATCTAATCGTATTGTGCAGGAACATGACGTCGTGGTACACTTAAACTAACATTGACAAAAGAGGTAACGAAAGCAATAGGAAAAGCAAGCCACTAGATTTCATATTAGGGGAGTATTTTCTTCATTAGGGCGGGGGAATTCATTTTTCCAGCTGACTTCATCGTCCTAGTCATAAAAGAGGCATATCATATACCAATAATCCAAAGGCCATTCTTGTCTACAAGTCGAGCCTTGCTAGATTTTGATACTAATGAGAGGGTAGAGGATACGCAACAGAGCGATACCATGAAGAATCCAAACAAGCAACCCTCATACTTTGAAGATTGAGAACGAGTGGATCATTGGAAGACCTACAAAGTTAGGCTAGATGCAAGAGAAATTATTGGTATGGACAACGATGGAAATATGATTGTTTGGAGATTCAAAGAGAAGTTGAGAAAGTGCAATGACTACATCAAAAAACTCTGCTTTCAAGCCACCATGAAGAGCCTAGAAACAACACGAGTCAAGAAAGTACTTTAAAACAAAGCGCTTAATGAGAGACAACCCAATCTTTTTTTCCTTTAATTTATTATTCTTTCTAGTCATATGTTAATTTAGACTGGTTACTAGTTTTAACTAGGAACACATCATCGATTTCTTGTTTAGCCATAGGTCATCAAGATTTAATTAGTTTATTAGATGTTTGAGTTAATTAATACATGTTTCATGTATTTGATCTTGAATATTTTATCTAATCGTATTGTGCAGGAACATGACGTCGTGGTACACTTAAACTAACATTGACAAAAGAGGTAACGAAAGCAATAGGAAAAGCAAGCCACTGGATTTCATATTAGGGGAGTATTTTCTTCATTTTCTTCCCCACTCCTGTATATGCAAATTTATGATTTAAGACATTAAAGTCAATGTCTAGTTAAAGTTAAGAGGTGGAAAACATCAGTTTTCTTTTATTCTTTATGTGTGTGTGTGTGTGTGTGTGTGTGTGTGTGTGTGTGTGTGATTTTTTTATTTTTTTATTTTATGTTTTATTTCTTTAGATATTAGAAAAATACAATAAAAATGAAAATTTTGAAAAATTCCAAAAATATTTTCTTCTTGTGTGCTTGTATGAATTAGTTGAATTATAAATGGTGAATAGTTGCATACTTAGGATGATGTTTGTTTTTCCTTGTGAAATTTGATATTTTGAGCACGTGAATTAAGTTAAGCTTTGTGCAGGAATGATCTGATTTCATAACTGAATAGGTTGAAATAGTAGACCTTAAATGCTAAACCTGAGCCACTAAATTTTACATCCTTATACCAAATTTAGAATAGTTTAGGGCGAATGTCTTAAGTTATAGGTTAGTTTACTTGGATAGGTGTTTAATAAGGAACATTGTACTAATTAAAGCATAAAAAACACATTTTATTTGAAAATTTCTCTTCATAACCTTTAAGACTTGAGTTATTAAGCTTAAAGGGTGATAAAACCCAATACCATAAAGTCAAACTGACTTGGAATATCGATATAAAGCTTGTTACATGGGTCATTTAGAAAGCTAAGGGAGAGAAGTTACAAATAAAGAAAAAAAGTGTTAAAAAAAAGTAAATTGAGAAAAAATATAGAAAGTTAGAAAAAGAAGGTGCTTGAAACAGAATACGCACCAAATGTCTTGGTTAAATTCCAAGCACTTAGGACAAATTGACTTTTGATAAGGGATTATTAGTTCAGATAAGTCCAAGAGATTGAAGCAATCAAATTTGATGGAGAATCCTTGGTTATGGATACGTTGAACTGCAATTGGTGAGATTACCTAAACTAGAGAGGTGAGGATAGTTTAAAATTCAACCTTAGCTTACACACTTGAAAAGAGGAAAAAGAATAAGTTTGGGGTTTGTAAATCTCACGATTGATTACAGATATATTTGACCATTAAGAGTCGAGAATGAAACAACTTGTGAATTCATGATGCAATGCTAAATTCTTCACACACACACACACACACACACACACACGCACATAATGATTTGGCATTGGAAAACTAAACTTTAATTTGTGTACTTTTATTTTGAAGTTGTGCCTAGATTTAATGTTATGATCTCAATCCTGAGAAAAAGTGTCGAGTTACCTAGCTAAATATTCTTGCATGATTGTGTGTCTATTGTAAAGTTGAATTATAGTTTTGTTTGAGAACTAACAAAGATTCAAGTTTGAGGGTTTGATAAGTGAAGTCTCTAAACTTATTTGAGGTCTTGAATGATGATATTTTACCATTATTTGGATAAAATATTACCTAACTTGTATTATATTGTATTTTGTAGGTAAAACTCGATATTTGATGAAGAATTGGAGAAAAGAATGGAAAAATTTGATAAGTGTATTTTATATACTTATTCGGACTCTAAAATATAGACATTTCGTAGTTCTTTTAATGAAATTATATCTTAATTTATATATAATATTATTATGTGATCGACAAGTGAAAGTGAAATTAAAAGAAAGAAGCGAAAATTGGCGAACAAGGGGTAAGACCCAAAGTTTAGGGACTAAAATATAAATATTTAAAAGTTGTATCAGACCTCACAATGAAGCTTCGAAAATGCTATGGGGCAATTAGAAGTCTAAACGAAGTAGAATGTGATCAAAAATATGAATACAAATCAATTTTCAACCGCCCAAATATGATTCAGATTTTTTGCTCGAAATTGAAACCTCGGTTTTTAACCTACTAAAAGTTCGAATTGGGAAAACAAAAAACATATTTCTAGTGGATTTGTGCCCTTTTTAGTTATTTTAACAACCCAATTTAAATTATCTCAATAGAATATCAGGAGAGAAATTTATGATAAAAATAGTAAAGTGAAATGTAGATTTTCACTCAAAAAGTCATGGCACCCAGGCGCCACCAAATTACACAATATAGAGCTATGATGCAACCTGGATGTATCTAGGGCAATTTTTTGTCCATTCTAAAGCCAATAAAAATCCTACATTTAACACAAATAAGGAAGAGTATAAATACAAGTTATTGGCACTTTTGAGAGGTTTTCACACATTGAGAGACACAATACACAACTTAAGAATTCGAGAGAAAATCAAAATGGAGAAAAACAACAAATTAAGATTGGAGGCAAGAAAAGGAACTTGATACAAGATTAATCCGATTTTCCACATATCAATTCAAAACTCGATGATGTACTCCAATATTGTTAATTGTTTTTCTTCCATTATTATGTGTAGTTAAGCTTTTCACCAGGGCGAACAAAGTAATCTCTTGAAACCCTTTTTATTTCTTTTATTCAAGATTCAAGTTTTTTTTCATTATTTATGTATTGATTTTAATTATGTACTTTATACTTTGAATTACTTGATCACTAATTCAATAATTTTGTAACTTTATTATGAATCGAGAGGTGAGTTCAGATTTAGACCATATATTAAAATTCGATAATTAGTATAACACGTAGATATACATATGTCATTAGATGAATTCTTAGAACTAATATTTTGTTTAACTAAAATTGATTCACATAGAGATATGAGATTGAATTTATTAATTAATTAGGCTCAATGAGAACTCGAGAGGATAAATTGAATATAATAGAAGGATTCAATCGAACATTACATTAGGTTATGAATCTTAAATTAAGATTTGAAGGTTATCAATAGATGAAATTGTTGTGTCCAAATACCCAATATCCATTCATTATTTGAATTCTAAATTGATCTTTGTGCGCATCCACTTATTTTAAATTAATTAAATTAGAAATAACAACAAATCACGATTCTCTGTTTGTTTTTGTTAGATAGTAGTTAACAATAGTAAATTAAGTATTAAAGTTTAGTTCACCTGGGAACGATAATCCGAACTCAAAGGTCCACTATATTACTTGTTACGATATCATACACTTGTGATATAAACAAGCAACAAAATCCAAAAATCGAAGACTAAATTGCAAAAAATACATAGATGAGACGGGCCACAAAATGAAGATCGAAGATGCTAAGGATTTAATTGGATGAAATTGAAAGATAAATGAAAAAGATTACAAGAGAAAATGGCTTAAATGAGTCAAACTCAAAGCTCAGGGACTAAAGTGCAAATACTAAAAATTTGTGTCGAACATCAAGATAAAGATTCGAGAGTGCTAAGGGTCAATTGTATGAGGAAATAAGTCAAAGGAATGAAATATAGTCAAAATATTATAATATATCAACTTTCAAGTGAAAAGGTTATGTTTCGGATTTTAGTCGCAGTTTGAGACCTATTTTTGGCATAACAACATTTGAATTAGAAATATGATATTATGATAAATTTGTATTCCTTTGAATTATCTTTCCAAATCATTTTAAATTACTTCAATCGAATATCGGGAGAGAAACATATGATAAACACACTGAAAGCTATCCAACGGAAAAAAAAATAAATAAATAAAATTATATCTATGCGGTCGTATAGGTTTAATTAGATGTGGCCGAATCTATGCCTCCACAGCTCCCGGATCGAGCTGCATAGGTTTAATCTGTGCCTCCAGATCTCTTGGATCCAACTATGATTTCTTCTATGTAGCCGCTTCCATTTGTACTATACTGCCGCATAGTACTTTTTCGAGGTAAGATTTTGTTTCATTTTCCAATTGAAATTATACTTTGTTAACAATATTTTGATATCATTTTAGTACCATAATCGGACCAGAGTAGGTAGACTTCCCTATATCTAAAAATCTTTATATTCTACATATTTTGGAGGCGAAGAACAATGCTTGATCATCAAACAAAGTCGAATTACTCAAAATTCTTGAAAATTATTCAACCGAAATCAAGATTTCATTATTTCTTCCATCTTTGCTTAAACCGGGTGATATTTATCTATATTTTCTTATGAAATTCAATATTTCGGATGATTAGCCAACTTTTTCTACTATATATATTGGATGACTAAGTAAGCCTATTTTTGTTTAGTTCAATTAAAGACTTTAATTTAGGTATTTCTTGATATTTTTTGATTGATTTTGCATTCTCATTGCATTATTTAATTATTTGGCCATCAATAGTTAGTTACGTGCTGTAATTTAAGAATACTCACACAATAAGTTTAGAACGCGATAAAATCAACATATGGACAATAGGTATTAAGAATAATATCTATGACATGTGCAATCATATAGATATCTTAAACTAAATACATGATTTTCATATGAATTCGGACTAGCAATAGGATGATCATGTTTAATCATATATCGGTGTATCTTGCAAAAGAGCATTTAACATATTAGCGTAATCGGTTGTAAAAAATGCATGAAATTAACTAAATTATTAATTGATAATTGAAATATATGGAAATAGGGGGAATCAGAAATCAAGTACTAGAATTCAAATTCTATAAAATCACAATTTGTTTTATTAGTATAGATTGGACGTAGTATAAACAACCACAAAATCACTATTTTGTTGTCATTACTCACTCGAATTTAATACTAACTATCGGACCACAGTTTATACTTTATCCTCGTGGGAACAATAAATTCGAAACTAACTATTTCTATTACTAGTACAATGATTTTGTATGCTTACGGGTTTCAACGTAACATACGTCCAGGATTTTTTTTTGTCATTTCCTTTTCCTTTTTTCTCCCTCGACTTTTTGGTTACCCATTTTTTTGAACTAAATTTTGCGGGTGGTTTAAGAGTTTATGTTTCCTTTTCAGAGTCCTGTTAATGCTTTTAGATTTTCCCATATACACACGAAATTACCTGAGTCCTGTAATTATTAATATTTGTACAAATTTGTCGGTGGGATTAGGAGGGAGTATCATACTAGAATTAATTGAGACTTTAATCAGCAGGTCTGAGAGGAAAACGGCGTTGGTTGAGAATCTGAGATTTTGGAAAAAAAAAAAACAAATGCTGGAAGAGGACTTTGTTGAGCTCAAGTTCAGCTTGCACGATTGATCAGATATTAGTCCATCTTGATACTCATCGGCCTACACTATTGCCATGCTTAAGGACAGAATTGTAAACGAGTGGCTCAAATGTTAGATTGCTTCTCTGATTCGTTTCATTTATTTCTCGATTGACGAAATACTCGGAGTTTATGTAATTGGAAATCAATTGACATTTACAATTACTATTTTTTTCTTGTTTCAAGGTATAAGAGGAAATGTTGAATGGCTAATTATAATTTTTTGACTTTGCAATTTGAATGATATTTTATTTTGGATCTTGCTACATGTATATCAAGATTTATATAATGAATTACATAGCCAATGTTTGACACCCATTTTGGGAGAAAAATTGGTTTTTGAATAGTGATTGATGGGAGAATGTAGGAGAAATATTGGATTTATGTGTAATATTATTTTATTGATAGAATGTGTAATTGAAACGAAGAAAGAAAAAAATGAGAATGAAAAAAATAATAGGTGTCAGACATAGGAATAATATCATATGACACTCTACTATTTGCCAGTTTAAAATACAATCATTTTCATCCAATATTTTTTCTACACATCGTATTACGTAATCCATTATATATATATATATATTTTTTTGTATAAGTAGCAAATTTTATTTATTTATTTATTTTTTAATTTTCTCTAAGGAAAATGTTTCCTTCATTGGATTAGACTTTAGAGAGAAGTAAAGGGTGTTAATACCTATTTCAAGTTACATTTATTTGACTTCAACTAAAATAGAAGGCTTTATTTGAAAATAAGTAATTTGTACATGTTTCTCATTTTGCATTCTCTTCAAGTTGGTGTTGCGAATTTACTTAAAATGCACGGCAGAAAATAAACAAATTTCAATCCCACAAAGGATCTTCTTTGTGTTTAAAAAGAAATAGTGATAGAAATTATACATTTTTTAGATTCTACAAACTTTTTTGCTAAGCTTAGAACATGAATAATCACAATCTGCAATCCACAACTATTCAATTGTCAAATCTCCAATGAAAATTCACATAGGGAACAATAATGAGAGAATTATGGGATCTTTCTTGTCTTATGCTAGCAAGAACATAAATTGTATTCTGTTCTTTTCTGAAATCTGAAATCCTAATGGCTTATTAATATAAGTCTAAGTGGGTTTAAGCTGTCTCTTTAATCTAACCTGATCCCATATTTAATTAATCCAATTAATTAAACTTGGTCCATGAATTAATTAATCCAATTAATTAATTATTAACAAGCAACCCAATTAATCAATTCTCCAACATTTGTCAATTAATTAATTGGTTAGTCTCAGTCTTCTAATTCTCCTTTTGTGTGGGACATATTATGTTCCCGATCATGATGTCTAACGACGTGAATTATTATTTTAATCTAATCAAAATCGATAAATTAAAATATCCCTTTTTAATTTA